>BSBH01000030.1:0-237694 GCA_026013035.2 Dothideomycetes sp. NU30
CCCCCCCCCCCCCCCCCCCCCCCCCCCCCCCCCCCCCCCCACGGATGAGTATGGTGGGTTTTTCTGACGAACGGTAGGGAGTAGTAGAAGTGGTAGCATTCTGAGCTTGACATAGCGAAGAGAAGGGAGGAGGTTGGGCCATGAGGAAAGGGATGAGAGAATCAGGGATTGTCGGTTTGTGATGGGGTTGTCGGTATAGGTGGGGGAAGTTGAGGTGCAGTGTCGTCCTGTATCATGACATGCGGAACCATGTGCGAGATTTCTTTGTCGGCAAGATGTGCGAGGCTATAGCGTAGGACTTGGAATGATGATTGTTTCGGGAATGCTAAGGTGTAGTGTCGTCCGCTGACTCGGCATCTTTGATTGGAATGTTTCGGCATGGATCTGGAGGACTTTCGTGCGAGGAATGTTCGGCATGTTTCGGTATGGAAAAAGTGTCTTCGGAATGTGCTCCCTCGGGATCGGAAAGGAAGGACCAGAGATCGGGATGATATGATGATACTTTTGGGAAACGACGATGATTGGAGAGAAAAGGAGAGAGAAGAAGACGTACCTCGGAAAGACCTTGTCTCCATGATTTCTCTATCTCGTCGAAAGGGACAGGAGAGCTGTGGACGCAGTGATAGAGAGCTGTTATGAAGACAAACACGAGAGGAAGTCTTGCCATCTTTCTCTCTTCAGCTGGTTTCCAAGATCTCAATAAAATGACTGGCAGAAGTACAAAATGTGACGGAGGGTCAAACGTGCCGTTGAGGCGAATGTGTATATATGCAGACGAGCAAACGAATGTGTCTGATGTCTTGTTAAGAAAAAAAAAGAAGATCCCCTCTTGCTTGCTGAACAAAAGAAAACCGACGGAGCACGATGTCAGACAGACAGAGAAACAGACCATCTCATATATCAGGAGTACAGCCATGCCTTCCGTCGGCTGTGATCACCAACCTTCCACTTCGGTATCCACGCGCATGAAAAGAGTCTCGAACTCTCCCGCCGTCTGAGACATGATTCCCGTCTGTAAAAGTTTTCACAGGATTGAAGAATGTTGGACCATGTTCAAGACGTGAGTTCGGAAGCGTACTGTAGTTAAGAAGCTTGTGTCCGGTCTCGGGATTTGTTAGTGCTTATTCCAGCAAAGCAAGGGATATCCAAATTGGAGAAAAAGCTGAGACCTGTCTTGTTTTCTTTCTAGAACACATTCCTCGTAGAGAGTCTATTTCTTGCTGATACTCGGTCGTTCTATCTTTCTGAATTGTCTTCTTGAAAATTGCTTCTCTATGTTTCTGGGTTGTTTTTTTGTTGGCAGGGGGTATCCATTTAAGCAGCGAAGCCACCCGTATTCTTGTGACTTCTATAGCCTATTCTTCCTTGCGTGTCGCCATTATTCCGTGATTCGTTCAGATGATAGCTGGGGAACTTATGTCCCTTTCTTTCTTTCTTTCTATACCCACATGAGCAAAGGGACCAGCCCTCTGCTGATGTCACAAACTCAGAATCTCCAGGAGCCCATTTGTCCCAAAGGGGCGCCAAAATTGGAACTCATCTTCTTTCGGAGTATGATTCCACCATTGTCTATGTCATTCTCCTTACCGACAATGTCGACGGAGCTAGCCGAGTCGACCTTAGGGGCAGTGCTGTCAATGGCGTCGGTCTCGGTAGCCACGGGAGGGGTCACAGCTGTGTCATCGGTGTATTTGGGCTTCACTGATCGGAGAACCATGGGTTCGTTATCTTCAGGGTGCTCCATGACATGCTTGAGTTTGGCGCTGAGCATGTCCATGGTGAAGTGATCTTCTCCAGGGGTGCCGGGTAGTTCTGGCATGTTCAGAGGGCCTTTCAAGGCTTCGTCATCTTGAATGATATCGTCTTGAGTCATGGTCTCATTCGAAGCTGTATTACTACGTGTCGGTGTATCGGACAATTTCTCAGACAGCAGACTCATGGCAGGGCTGAAGGTTCCTGGTGGCGGTGGAGCCTTGAGTGGAGTGTGGCCGGCCATGTGCCGATTTTTCATCGGTGGAGGCGACAGAGTGTTACGGGTGGCAGGAGGAGAGACGGGATAATCTGGCTTCATGACGTCTGAAGCATCTTCTTGTACCATAGAGGCGGGATTGGCGATGGCAGAAATGTCGATGCGTGCTGGTGCGGAGCCTCTCGTGATACGAGACAAGGTATCCGGCCTCTTGGGAGTGGTTTCTACTTCGGCGATGCTGGGAAGATGTGAGATGGTTGACGCAGCTCTCAGGCCGCTTTGAGGCGAGACGACAGGACTTCGTGCAGGACTACGAGTCAAGGTCAGCAAATGTGAATGTAATTCAGGTCTGGCTTAGATGATCAATGACCTCTGTCCATTGGGATTCTTGAGCAAAGACTCAAGAGCGGTTATGCGGCGATACAGGCGGTCTTTCTCCAGTCTCCAGCTTTCCCTTTCGGCGACAAAAGCCATGTGCTGCAGGTCCAGTGCCTCATTGAGCTTGTCTACCTGCACCTGCAGTTCATTCTCCGATGGTGACCCGGACAGAAAATAAGGTGACGAGACATGCGACAGTGCCTGGGCTTGTATGGGGTTGAGTGGAGCCCAAAGCGCGTCGTTGGACGTCTTTTCGAAAGCCAATGGAGGAGACTTGGGCACCTTGTCGGTCGCTGGTACCTCTAACTGAACGTCGCCCATGATGGAATTGGCCTTGACGCGTTTCCAAACACACGGATGAAGGATCTCGTTCCTGCAGTTGCTTGGACTGCAAGATTGATTGGGGCACGAACAACACGACTTCGCCGGCGTGAAAGACCGGAAACGCAAGACACCAAGACTTTCTTGAGCGCAGGTAGCCGTGTCAGGATTTGAGGAAACGAGAATACTATGTGAGGAAGCTGCTTGTTCGTACAGTAGTTCGACGGTGTCACTGCGGCCTCTTGGGTATGCAGTAGAGTACACAATACGGCATTCCGTACATCAATCAGAGGAGGTGTTGACCTCGCCCGCTTATTACTCGTGCCCTCGTAATCGCGTCTAGTCGCTTTCGTTAATTTACACGATTAATGACGCTGTCACCTTTCCCCTCACGTTGGTGGCTCGGCTGCGGGTTGTGTCCCTGCAGATCACTCCCGTCTTGGTGGAATCTTCTAACCTTCTCCGTTCGTTACCCTCCATTCTGCCGTAAACCTTGTACATGTGCCCAACCTTACGAGCATCCTCCATGTAGTCGTGCTACAATCTTTGTAATTATCAAAACCTGATGATATCCTCTTCTATAATTATCAAAACCTGATGATATCCCTTTCTGAATTCCATACTATAGCTGGGTGCCGCCATTGGTTACATGGTATGCTTGGTTGTCCACGACTATGAGTGTCATCTAGAAAATACAGTTTGTACGTCGATTGCGGTCAGATACCGCAAAAAGGTCTCTCAGATATCGTACAATATGTTATTACAGAACCATGTTGCTAGTACCCGCCACTCATTTCAGTGAGAGCGACTTTCATCCTCTGGGGATTCATCTTTTCAAAACGGTCAACCGTCATGACAAAAGTGCCTCTGCCCTGTGTCAAACTACGCAAATGCTTCAAGTAACCGACCATTTCCTTCAGCGGCACTCTTGCCACAATATGTCGCATCTGATTGCCAGTATTGTCTGATCCTTCTGTGCTCAACCCTGTTGAAGAGCCTCCAAATGGATCAGGAGGTGTGTATATCTTGGCCACGTCGATTACTCGTTCTTCCGAAGAACCTTCCTCTTCATCTGTACCCAAAGACATGACTTGTCCTCCTCGGGCGGAGCTAATGTCATGAACAACACTTCCTAAACTGGCCTCATCTACACTGATGGTCGCGAGCATGACGGGTTCCATCAATGCATTACCAGATGCAACATCGGCAGCTTCTTTTAGAGCTCTCTGCACTGCAAGGCGAGCGGCGGATGAAATTGATGCCGGGGTAGTATTCTGGAACAGATGAGTGGATGGGTCAAATGATGCCGTGATCTTGGTCGAATGTAGCGGATATCCGTGTGAAGGGCCTCGGGCGAGTGCCGCCGTGATCCCAGTCTGCAATGCTACATGAAGTATCTGCATAGGTAGTGTCGGAGGCAATGGTGGCAATTCTGAATCTGTCGCCGAACCATCAGCGTACAATGTGGGTGTCTTGACAACAAGGTAGTTGTCATCCGACAGGTCGAACACATGAGTGTGGTCATCGGCAGTATCAAGGTCTGATTCTTCGTATGGCTCAACCTTAGCAGTGCTTCCAGCTTTGGATGCTTTACCAGCCACTTCACGATCGAATGTCGCCGAGGTCTCTGATGACGACGCAGAAATTGCTTCGCGGTAGCCGATCTGGATGTTACCAATCCTTGCCTTGGCCTTGAGATCGTTGATGAGTCTGTCGCGCGCAATCTCCAAGTGCAGCTCGCCCATACCAGCCAGATGTGTTTGTCCACTCTCGGCGTCTTCCCTTACATTCAAGCTCGGATCCTCTCGTAGCAGGAGTGCCAACGTGTCGGAGATGTGCTTTTCTTCTGCCAAACTGTTTGGCTCAACACTTGTGAAGAATACCGGAGGTGGTACGTTGATTGGACGTAGCTGTAGAGTATTGATGGGTGAAGGTGGGCCGATTTTCGGGTTGACACCACCATATGAGATCAAGGTATCGCCAGTACGTGCGAACTTCAATCCTGGAATGACACCGATCTGACCTGCCTCGATAGATGATATCTCGACGGCTTCGTCGGCGTACATTCTCAGGAGTCGAGGTGCTCTTTCCGTGACACCCAGATTTGTGTTGAAAAGAGGTGCGTTCCTGCTGATCGAGCCCGAGTATACGCGAACGTAAACGAGAGCGCCCCGGCGAGGATCTGTCACAACCTTGAAGGCTAGCGCGCAAGCATCGAGACTTTTGATAATGGACATGTTCTTCGAACCAGCCAGCGCCTTGGTCTTTTGCTGCTTCTTGACGTCTACACTTGCAGGTAGAGCTGCCTTGCCGGTCAAGAGATCATTTAGACCATATCTCGACGAGCCGACACTGGCTTCGGGGTCGGGTCGCTCTTGTGGTGAGGGCAAGAGATCAACAACGGCATCAAGCAGCGGCTGAACACCAACATTACGGAAGCTGGCACCTGCAAAGACAGGTACGATTGTCTGGGGAAACTGGAGAGTGCATCTTCTAAGACTTTCGGTGATATCGTTTGCCGGAATAGCCAGGTGATCTTCGTCGTGTTCGAGGAATTTTTCGACCATATCGTCGTCGTATTCGCTGAGAAGTTCGACCAAAGCCGTCCTTGCCTTTTTCAGCTCAGTAGTGAACGTTGGGTCTTGAGCCTCTAGGTCTTTTAGACTGCATGACTTGACAGTCTTGCCATCGCTTCCTTCCTCGTAAAGCAAGGCACGGAGACCTACAGCATCACCAACGCCTTGCAGCTTTGAGTCTCCAGACCGCCACCAGGGTATTTGGCAAAGAGCTGGCCAGGTACGAAGACGTGAGCCTATTTCTCTGATGGTTCGAGCAAACGCGGCACCGTCACGGTCCAGTTTGTTGACGAAGAGGATCTTTGGGATGCGATAGTGATTGGCTTGAGTCCAAACCTTCTCAGTTTGGGCTTCAACGCCAGCGACCCCATCCAGGATACAGACGGCGCCGTCTAGGATGCGCAAAGAACGCAGAACTTCAAAGGTGAAGTCAGCGTGTCCAGGGGTATCAATGAGGTTGATATTATGACTCTGACTTGAGCGTGGTAGGATGACCTTGTTTGAGGAAGCATCGGTAGCAGAAGAAGCAGCAGCAGCTGGTGGCCATGAAAAGGTGACTGCAGCGGACTGAATAGTGATTCCTCTTGCACGTTCAGCAGGGAGGAAGTCGGTGACTGTGGATCCTTCATCGACGTCTATTGAGACTTAGTATAAAAGAACCCGGCAACTATCATAAGCAAGATTAAAGCAGAATGAAGAGACAGAGTGAAGAAACAAGTAATGCATACCTCCCAGTCTACGAGTGAAGCCACTATAGTAGAGCATACGCTCTGTGGTTGTAGTTTTACCCTTGAATTACTTAGTACCTACTGTTGGAGATGAAGAACTCGGACATACCGCATCGATATGAGCTATAATGCCAATATTACGAGTCTTGTTAGTGGCCGGGTCATCTTGACGAGGCGTTGATGAGGCAAAAGATCTCGCTGTGTTGCAAGCAAATGATAGATTACGGTGCAAGGGACGGCAGGGCCATCTCGCCTTTAGCAGCATACCAGAACGCAAGAAGATACTTCAGAAAATGGCAATCTGATCCAAAGGGGCCACAAGTGCTTATGAAAAGTAAAAGTGATAATTACTGTATTGTATTTAGCGCCATTGGATATGGAAGAGAAAGGCTCGGCTTGGCAAGGGCTGAGGTTGCTGTCGGTGCATCGGTTGATCGGTCGGCCCGGGGCAGCCAGCCGTCGTCATGTCCAGGCTGGAGGTTCGCGACAGCTGGAGAAGGACGGACGGAGTGACTTGGAGTGGAATACACCTTGCACAAGACCAAACAAACCCAGATGGATTATTCTTCCGCCATAGCCAACGACGGCGGCGGTTCGCCATGGGCCTCATCACCGCAACACGACCGCTCCACTTTCGGCCGCCCTAACAGCAGCGGCAACAGCAACACTCACCACAACGACGTACCCTCTTCTCCGGCCCCCCATAGCGGAGACAGCAGCTTCGATGAACACCAGCCCGATCAATTGCCTGAAGAGTCGACCCAGTACTCGGCCCAGCAATCTCAGTCTCAGCCCATTGAACACCAGACCCAGACTCCGACTCGTGCTGAACCTCAGCGCTATCACCGACCGCAGCAACAGGCCCCGCCGAACCCTCAGCAACAGCAACAACAACAACAGTACTATCAGCAGCAACAGCAACAGCAACAGCAACAGCAACAGCAACAGCAGCAGTATCAATCCCAACAACACCAGCAACAACAACAACAACAACAACAACAACAGCAACAACAGCAGGCGCCAAGGAAGCAATACAAACTGCAAGCAAAGATCACTGCCCTCGAACGTACTGGCCGCAAGGACCCTGTTCTGCGATTTGACGTTTACGTATGTCTCCTGTACTTGCGCCTACCTGGCCTAAAGCTAAACTCAACTTCTAGACAAACTTACCCAAGTTCCGTACCACGCAATTCCGCGACGTCCGCCGCACCCATTCCGAGTTTGTCAAGTTCGCCGAGCACCTGATCTCGTCCAACCCAGAGGCCCTCGTACCTGCAGTCCCTCCTCCACTCACTGCTGCCGGCGCTGGCACGGAAGAGGATGAAGTCAGAGTCAAGACTTCGATGCAGCGATGGCTGAACACCGTCTGCTCCAACGACGTCCTTATGCGCGACGATGAGATGGTCTTCTTTGTCGAGAGCGATTTCGGCTATAGCCCCGTCGTCAGACGCAAGCAACCTGCCACTGGTGTGCGTCGTAAGTACATCAAGCAGTTCGCTCCACCACCAGATGATACCCCTGAACTGCTCGACGCTCGTCCTGTTGTAAAGTCCTTTTACCTTGGAACTATGGACCTTGGTCAGAAAGTTGACAAGGTGGTCAAGTCTCGACGCGGTATGTTATGTATACTTGTACATGGAAAGAAACAATTGAAGCTTATAATTCACAGCGCTTGGTCTGGCCGAGTCCGACTTTGGTGTCAAGATGGGTCATATGCAGATTCAAGAGACACACCCCGGTCTCGGAAACGCCTACAAGAAGCTCGGCAAAGTCATCCAGAATGTCGGTGATTTCCACGCTGCTCAAGGCACTGCCGAGGCCACCACCCTAGCCGACCCCTTGCAATACCACTCGAGCGACGCCTTCATCGTCAAGGAGACCCTCACCAACCGTCACATCCTCCTGCGCGAACTCATCCAAGCACAACAATCCACCCGCAGCAAGACCGGTGCTGTCGACCGCCTGAAAGCTTCCTCGTCAGTCAAGCGTGACAAGGTCGACGAAGCTTTCGCGGCTCTCGACGAAGCACGCAGCACAGAAACCCACCTCAAGGAGAAGACAGACCGTGTCACGGCGAACCTGGTTCACGAGCGTCGCAGATGGGTCGCTCGCACCACTACCGATCTTCGCGCTGCCATCCGCGAGTACGTCATTCGCGAAATCGAGGCCGAACGTCGCACCCTCGCTACCTTGGAGCAAGTACGTCCAGACGTGCGCAACATTGATGCTTCAGGGGGTCTGTCACGACTTGGTCGCGAAGCCCATCCCGTTGTGCGCAAGTCGAGTATGGCGAGTAGTCAAGGTCCCAAGGGTGATGCATGGAGTGGCGTGCCCCGTCGTCCTGATGGTCTCAACCGCAGCATCAGTGGCAGTTTTGTTGGTACTGGTGTCGTTCCCGAAAGCGCCGAAGCCGAAGATACAGACGAGAATGCGGCGACTGGCAGGAAGAGGGCGGTTAGTGGCGCCAGCAGCATGGGACGTGTCGATGAGGAAGACGAGGATAGGATTGATGCTAGGAATGCTGCTAGCAGACTTGCTCAGACGACGTTTTAGTACGACGGATAAAATGAGTTGAGACGTAGTTTAGGACTTTTCGATGTAAACATTCCCCCCCCTTTTTTTTTTGTCAATATTTTTCTCCGAGTAGAACCTTTGTTCATCAGACCGTCCTGTCTACGAATTATGTGATCTGATGATTTTGTGAAACAGAAAAAACGGTATTCGGACATGCATTTCTTTTTCATATATCATCCAGCAATTCTTTTCTATCCCACGTATCCGTGTCCCAACAACCGGTGAAAATCCCCCCCTTCTTACCAAGCCGTGATATCACCAACCTCGGCCTCGCCAAACGTACTCGTCTTGGTCGCCTTGCTCCCCTCGACACCATCCCCACCGGTAAAGTCAATCGGCTCCCTCGCCATGACATCCGGCAAAGTCTCGTGCAAGAAATCCAAGACGAACCTGTTCACCTGCTCAAACTCGAGCAAAAACGCATCGTGACCCTCTGGACTATCAATGTTCTTCAACACCGAGTTCGGTATCGCGGCGGCCAACTCCTGTTGCTCGGCATAGGTGAAAAGGCCATCGGATTGGATACCTAGGATCAGTGCCGGTTGTTCGAGAAGAGCTAGGGCATCTGCTACGGGCGTCTTGGTTTGGGTGTCGGCGGGTAGACGGCCGCGGGATACGTCGTGCGTGTCTAGTTTGCGGGTTATGGCTATGTAGCAATTTGCGTCGAAGCGTTTGATGAATTTGTCGCCTTGGTAGCGGAGGTAGGATTGAGCGGAAAAGTAGGTCGGCGTGCGTTTATTCTTCTTTGCACCTGCCAGGGAGGAAGAGGAACCAGGGGCAGGTGCGTTCGTGGATAGCAGAGTGGTGCCGTGGAATTGGGGGTCCATGACTTGTGGGGGTAAGGTGTTTAGTGTGGGAAGGGATTCTACGGAGCTGCTGAGGTCGCCGGAACTGTTGACGCGGGTGGGACGGGGGGAGCCGGCGTGCTTGTGGCCTTCGTTGTGGATGGCAAAGTGCTCGTTGCCTGGTGTCAAGGGCCGCATGGAGCCGTTGATGTTTTGGCGGCGCGATGGGTCGGGTGTGTTGCGCCCGAATCTGGATTCGAAAGAGTCGCGGCTGCGGTAGGTTAGGAGTGCTGACATGCGTGCGGCTCCGAGACCTGTTGACGGAGGCTGCGAGAGCGTGAGCAGGTGTATTGTCAAGTGGCATGAGATGTACCTACGTCGTCGAAAGTGTAGTAGCCATCATCTGCAAGCCATCTCTGGTCAGTAATTGATTCTCCTTGATGAGGATTGCCTCTCTTGCACTCACCATACTTGGGATCGCAGTAGATACTCTGCCGTTGTGCTTCTCCCCAACTGATGCCCCAAGCACTGTATCGAGCTGAAGTAGCTATAGGCACGATACAACGCACGTAGTCCTTTCCAAAGTATGCAAACTCAAGCACGAGCATACCGCCCATGGAGCCACCAATGACAGCAGCAATCTGCTTGACTCCCAAGTCGTCCAGTACAAGTTTGAAGATGTTCACATCATCCCTGACAGTGGTCAAGGGGAACTCTGGTCCATAGTGTTCATTGTCGGGGTTCCCTTCTTTTGCTGACACAGGGCTTGCACTTCCGTATGGACTGCCCAAGCTGTTGAAGCAGACGACAAAGAAGCGCGACATGTCGAATGCCTTGCCGGGTCCTCCCAATAGAGGTCCCCACCAGTCGCCAACATCGGAGCTACCAGTGAGGGCATGGCAGATGACCATGGCATTGTCGCAGTTTGGCGACAAGGTGCCGTATGTTTTGTATGCTACCGGTACATTGTGGAGGGTGACGCCGCTTTCGAGTGTATATTCTGGGATGATGGCGAACGTTTGGCCAGGAATGAGTTGCGAGTATGGATTCTCGGGTTGCGAATATCTTCTCTCTGTTGGATATCAGTCGCTTGTTGTGGCTTCAGAACAACTAGTCCAGTCATACCGTATTTCATGGTCTGCTTCTCAGTCATGACGGCCAATTAGGATGTAAAGAAGAAGGAGGTAGATTGTCGATATAGGCAACGCTTGAGTATAAGTTAGTCATTGTTTTTTAGACTCAACAAGAACAACATCAATTACTTGCACTTTTTTTTTTACCTGTATGTATGTAACTGCACTGCTCATTGGACAAAGGTAATATGACTGTCAGGGCCCTTTGTTCCACCCCACCTGCTCCACATTTTCGCTAAGCCGACCTCGGTCATCAACGATGTCATTGTTTTTAGTTATCAGACTCCAAGCGGAAACAGATATCAATAAGCTCAATAGGTTCATGCAATCCTCTTTGAACGACGACCGCTTTGAAGAACGACACAACTTTGATACTGAGCATAGCGCAATCAACCATTTCTCATCGTGGTTTCCAGAGTCGATGGTCCCTCCAGATACACTCGAACACCAACGGTTCATTCTTCTTCTTCCTTAACGATACTTTGTCCTCTATCCTGTTGCAAGAAGAGCATGAAGATATGCCAGATCCTTCTCCATACAAGCATGGTGGTGCTTAGCTGTCCATCTGACCATCATTGACGTGAGCTCGACCTTGGGTCTCAACAGGCTCCTGATCCGTCGCACTCTGGTGTATGGCTGTTGGTTTTGTCACAGCCCGATGAACGTAGTTGGTGAGTGACATATGGGCATCGCAGAGGGAATCTTTCAGCATTCCAATTGCTCCGAGAACCGCATCGATGGAGAGTGAACCGCGGTATCTTGCTATTGATGATGAGTCAGCTCACGGACATGAACGAGCAGCTTAACAAACGATTGACTTGCCAATACCATGGACATTGCGCCATATGTCAGTAATGTTTTCATGCTCCAGCACTTGCTCACGGCGATTTATCAGAGTGCGTTGAGCCATGTCGATCTCTTCGTGGAACTGCTCAATTGTCTACGGCACTGTTAGTCTATGGTTCGTATGAGAAGGAAGGTAGACATACAGAGGTGACTTGTATATAGCCTTCCTCAAGCTTACGAAGCATCTCGTCCTGGAGCGCGCCCAAGGTACTCTCTCGCATCTGCATGTTCTCTTCGCGAGATCTCAGAGAATCTTCACGAGCTTTGAACGCAACCTCGTGTATCCTTAGAGCATACTCGCGTTGTTCGATTGCGTGCTCAGCAGAGCGGAGACGGGCTTCAGTGGCGGGATGATCACGTGGATTGTGAGCATATCGATGGTCACCATGGTAGATGTTCTCGTGGCGGTAGCTGTCATATCGAGTTTCGCGGCTGTCCCTTTCAATTCTGCCATCATTGCTCGAGCGCTCTGTTTTAGCAGCAACAGATCTGTCCGACTTTCTGTTTCTCAGACGGTCTTGTTTGCGGGGATCAATGGTTGGTGGCTCAGCAACGACACCAGTGTTGTCTAGTGACACACGAACAGTCAGTATTGACATGGAAGATTAAGCAAGTCAGGCCCTTGTCTGTGGCTTCCCAGTAACCAGACGGTGCTGCTGCATCGGAATTTCCCTGTCTAGCGGACCAAGGACAGGTTGGCGAAGGTAGGGGTGAAACAAGGCAGGGGATTGTCGTGCTTTTAGACGTACAATGAGCAAATCTTTATGGTGTCAGGTTTAGCGATCCCAAAATATGGCAAGGGAGTAATACTAACACGCAATTTTCGGCTGACTTGCTGCAGTTACCCATGTGCCAAAAGTAGCACGTCACTTTAGGTGTGCGACGATCAAAGTGTGAGGTGGGCATGGCGGTTGTCAAGTCAGGCGGTGGTGTCGTATGTGGTTGGAGACGAAAGAGTGCCATCAAGACTGTCTTAGTTGATGGTAAGGCATATCACACACAAGTTTGCTTGAGTCGATAAACGTACAACTTTCACCTGTTTAGTCTCAAGCCTCACTACATTGAGCCCTGATGGGACAATCAGCTAGGTTTTGTTTGTCAACATGTTTGGAATTGTCTCATAGAAATTGAGATCCCTCATGATGGAAATGTGATAGTATGGTTTCATGGTGATACCAATTTCATCTCAATCTGTGGGAGGAGGGATGGATTCATGGAAAACTGTATGAATGCCTGAGCTGGATCAAAATCTGGTCGCCGACATTGTCCACTAGCAATGCCGAATCAAGTGCTCTTGTATATCAAACATATATCCTCAGGCCACAGTCGGTTCGAGTTCTGGTCATCCGTATCTTTAAGTGACTAATTCATGCTGACGAATCAACAAACGCAACAATATCTTGTCACCATCTTTGATTTGTATATCTTCCTGTGAATGGCTTGATGTTGGGAGGGAAGGGAACTAGTCATTGGGAACATCAAGTTGAAACCCATGTCTTCAAGATGGCCATGCAGTCCGATCACATCTAGATCGTTGTAGACGCCTCGTGATTCTTCGCTACGCAGTTCAAAGACAGGACGTCAAATTGTGCATTAGGTAGGTAGGTATGTCGGCAGCTTGGCATTGAAGCTCGGTCTTTCACATGTCATCAATCTACGCCAACACGCGGTTTCGACAATCGCGTCTCACTTCCTTTTTCGCGTCAGCTCTAACAACTTATTGATATTTATCGACATTGGAACACCAAAGTATCTGTACACCAGCAACAACCTCGACATGTCAGATTCAGAAAGTCCAGCCAATTCGGAGCTCGTCGCTGAAATCGAAAACCAAGTCGAAGAATGTAGGATATCTTTCTGTCCATCAATATTACTACAAGCTGATTAAATCTCTAGGGTCGACAAACAGCAACGATGCGCTACGCATTTCACTTTATCGTGGCGATAAGCCTTCAGAAGAGTTCAACCCTACCTTCACGTATCCTATCTTCGGTGAAGAGGAAGTCGTGTTTGGTTACAGAGGTCTCGACATGTCACTATCCTTCGCAGCACACAACCTCAAACCTCACATGACCATCTCCTGGAAGAAAAAATTCACCCAATTGGGCGATATCAAGGCTTCAGACATTCGAGGAGCACTGGAAGACTTCGTACCAGAGTCTGCCTTCGCAGAAGAGTCCGCATCAAAAGCACTAGCAGACCCGGATGCTGCCTCCTTCACACCTCCTGGAGAGCTTGTACACTCATACAAGCGCGGTTCAGACAGTTTCGAGATCTGGAAAGCTTCTGTGAGCGACCAAAGAGCCAGGGAATTGCTCGAGAATGCACAAATTCTTGTACCTTTATTCATAGAAGGAGGCACTATGCTGCAACTCGAGGATCCTGAGGTCGCAAGCCGCTGGACACTATTCCTGCTTTACCAAGTTCACGAGAAAGAAGATGAAGCTCCACCATTCTCGCTCGTGGGCTTCTCAACCTCATATCGCATCTTTGCCTATCCTGACCGCCGCGAACCGACCGAGAAAGATCTTGCTTTACTTGCACACCAAGACACAGACATCGATGCCATCATCAAGCGATGGGACACCAAATCTCCCAACGACTCAACGCAAGATCTAACATCGCCTGTGCAGTTGCCCAGTCGAGAACGTATCTCACAATTCCTGATTCTGCCCACACATCAAGGCTCAGGACATGGTTTCGAGCTTTACAACACCATGTACACAATGCTCATAGCCCCAGACAATGTTCGCGAGCTCACAGTGGAGGATCCGAATGAGGCTTTTGATGATTTGCGAGACATTTGCGATTTGATTCATCTTCGCAGACACAATGAAGCTTTTGGGTTGATGGCAATCAATTGCAATGTAGAGGCCGAGAAACTGAAGCCACATGCGCCTACGCCCGTAGATGACATTGTGAGCGGAAAACTAAAGGCACAGGTCAAGGACAGCAGCAAGATCATGCCCAGGCAATTGGCAAGGCTAATTGAGATGCACACACTCGGCAAGATACCTCGCATCAACAGATCGACCAGCCGCATAACAAGGAAGGAGAACAGCCTCAACGCACAGGATCGCGCTTATTATTTCTGGCGGCTCTATGTCAAGCAGAGACTCTACGTCGCCCATCGCGACGTTCTCGCTCAGCTTGACCGAGAAGAACGGGTAGAGAAGCTTGATTTGACGGTGGACAATGCCCAGGCTGACTACGAACGTCTGCTCGATCTTGCAGGCCAAAGAATGCTTGTCTTGATGAAAAATCATGGTACACCTAGTAGTGACAAACGAAAGGGCAGGAAGAGGAAGTCTGTCGTTGTGGACGAGGAGGATGAAGACAAAGACGAACAGGGCTCACAGTCTTCCTCTAAGAAGATGAAGAAGACCAAATAGGTAGAAAGACATTCAAGCGGATATCAGACAGGGATCGGAAGTGATAGGATCGATATATGAGGCATGGCGTGCACGAAAGAAGCTGATTGATAGTGTGGATATGGCATTCGCTCGAAGGATAGGAACGACTGGCTGCAGATCATTGAGGTCAAAACCTGTCTTGATGGACCTAGCCCATTGATAAAACAAGCATATCCAAACTTCGAACTTTGAGCCCACCTAGGTTTAACGCCTTGTCATTTGAACAGGTGGGCGTGTCAGATATGGCAGCTGAAACGTTGCTCCTTCTGAGGTGAGGAGATGTGGTACCTACCGGAATCCAGGGTGAAACTGTATACTACCGGTGTGTCTGAGAATAGCAAAAGCACAACTGACCATCTATCGCCCACGTGCGAGAGTGTGCAGACATGTATTGACTGCGAGCAATCATCAAATGCAAGAAGCGAGCCAACAAATTACGGCCAACGTGAGCAATGCGCGATTATTCGTCTCTTATACCAGTACAACGGAGCGGTGACAGGAGATGTACTTGTAGTGCAGACACATGATACGCACATCTAAGTAAGTTAATCGTGTCCCCAGAAGGGTAAGCTGCATGACTGCGGTACGAAATAGCGCGTTGATGATGCATCACAAGAATTCTAGATGTCGACTGTGAGCTCTTAGAACGAGTCGATTAACAGGAGTGACGAACAGGCAGGAGACCGCGTCGAGACGGCGCTGTTTGGAACAACCACTTATAATAACCAGGTAGCCGCAGGCATTGCGGGGTCGATGCAATGGCGGCGAGGGGTAAATTAAGCGTACAGACAAGAAATAGCCACAGAAAAGGTAGTGAAGTACGATGGAGTACAGTATGAGCAAGGTAACCATATTCAAGTAACACCAATAACAATACTGGACTTAACAGGCGATTTCGTATGTACTCGTATTTTGCTAGACTTTATTGGTTGTTTTTCCTTGTATCCACCATTTCAGACTTTTGACGTGGAACGCGAGGCTTTCACTTCCGGGAATCATCTGTGACGACATTTCGATCTGGCAAAACCGACCAATGTTTGAATGTAGCATTTGGACGATAAATTGAAAAACAATGAATGATGGCCGCATTAGACGAAGCATAGAGAACAGATCGTTCTTCAGTAATGTGGCTAAGCAGAGATCAGCTGGTTGAATGTAACAATAATCAACGAGAGAGATTGCTCGTTGGATATTTGGTTGTATGCGTTATTTTCTTCTCCAACATGGCTGGCTGCCGTCTGGATATGCGCACCCTGCTTTGCTTTCTTTTCTGATCCGTCACCTAGCCGTTTTTCCTTAGACCCAGCAGTGTCCTGTCTTTGGTAATTCTTGAGACTCTGACTGTCCTCGCGCACACCGTACAGTAGCCACGCTCTGCCTTGCTCTGATTATTATAGTCGCAACAAGGATTTTGTGTCAGCCAGTACAGTGCTTGCGGCCGCGCCTTGTCGCATTTGCAACATCCGCATCCGAGGGACGTTTGTCAGCAGCACGCAAATTGAGAACGTCACAGCCACATTTCAATTCTGCCACCGCTTCATTGCCCGTATCACCTCACCGGGATAGACACTGGACTCCTCTCACTCACATACACACGACCTTCTGCTCGAGTACAGCCAGACGCCTACATCGCCACCGCTCAGTGCTTTGCACTCGGCCTCATCGGCCCCCTTCCCCCCCACTATCTCCTGTCAAGTCGCCGGTCGGCGTAACCCGCGTCATCCACTCTTCTCTTCCACTCTCACATAGACCATGGCTGTCGCTACCGAGGACTCGAAGTTGCACGCCGACTCGCCAGATCTCACTCCGTCAAATGGCACGTCAATCAATTCCCAGACCTCTTTGCCTTCTACAGCCACAAAACCTTCTTCCAACGGCGATGCGCGCCCAGCCGGACCCCCGAAGAAGCCTACCTTCACCTCACGATTGACTCGCATGTTCTCAGCCAAGGACGCAAACGAGTCTGTGAGAGAGCGCGACCTCTCAGTCAAGGACAAGATGTCCGACAAAGTCCCCGAAACTGCCGTCGAGGACCCCATTGCCGAAAGCACTGCATCGTCAAAGCCTCCGGCCAGACCAGCAAATCCGTCGAGACAATCTTCACAGGCCAGGCTCGCAGGAACTGTCTCTAGAAATGGCAGCGATGCCAAGAGTAGTGATGCTAGAAAGGAGAAGTCTGGAGACGCTGCTGCGGCTCAACATCGTCGCTTCTGGATTGACGAGGATGGTGCTCATCATCATCTGCTCAAGAGTGCCAGACGGCAGGAAAAGCTAACCGACATGGTCCGCGACTTCCTCGGAGGAAAGAAGAAGGAACACCATGAGGAGCAACCACTTTCACTCATGGCCAGTTGGGTGGACCAGCTGAAGAATGAGAAGAACCGGGTTGCTTCGGATCAGAAGAACGGTCCTGCCGGCACTGCCACGCTTGTTCAAAAGTATGGCAAGTGTCAAGAAATCGTTGGCCGTGGTGCTTTTGGCATTGTCAGAATCGCCCACAAGGTTGATCCAAACGACTCAAAGCACGAACAATTGTATGCCGTAAAAGAGTTTCGCAGGAGACCTCAAGAGGATTCCAAAAAGTACAGCAAGCGCCTGAACTCGGAATTCTGCATCTCTTCGTCTCTGAGGCATCCCAACGTCATTCACACCCTTGACCTACTCACGGATGCAAAGGGCGACTATTGTGAAGTCATGGAATTTTGCGCCGGAGGTGACCTATATTCCCTTGTCTTGTCGGCTGGAAAGCTAGAAGTAGTTGAGGCGGACTGTTACTTCTTGCAGTTGATGCGCGGAGTTGAGTACATTCACGAAATGGGTGTCGCACATCGAGACTTGAAGCCCGAGAACCTCTTGCTCACGACCCACGGTGCACTCAAGATTACGGATTTCGGCAATGGCGAGTGCTTCCGTATGGCATGGGAGACAGAACCCCACATGACTGCTGGACTCTGTGGCAGTGCACCGTATATCGCACCAGAAGAGTACACAGACAAAGAATTCGACCCTCGTGCGGTGGATGTCTGGGCATGTGGTGTCATTTACATGGCTATGCGTACCGGCAGACATCTGTGGCGTGTGGCCAAGAAGGACGAGGATGAGTTTTACGACAATTACGTTCAAGGCCGTAAGAGTGATGCTGGTTATGGACCCATCGAGTCACTGCATAGAGTAAGTACAAACACATTATCATTTGGCGTAACAAAGATACTAACAGATTCAACAGGCGCGGTGCAGAAATGTCATCTACTCGATACTAGATCCCAACGCAAGTCGTCGCATCAGTGCACATCAAGTGCTGAACTCTGAATGGGGCAAGGGCATGAAAGTGTGCAAAGCTGGCGAAGAAGGGCTATAACACGAGTCTGGGCATGATGCCCAGTTTCAGACGTGATTCAGCTTTTGCTTCGTTTTTTGTTTTCGAGGTGGACTTGCTCCATGTGCTACTTGTTTGCGCGGCGTTGGGGGAGGGATTATTACCACTATGGCATGGAGAAGAATACACGACTCTGGTACATTGGAAGGCTATCAGAGCCATACTGTCGTTTACTTTAGACCATTCAATATCACGACCACTTCATGATCTACCGCAAAATGATTCTTCAAGCTTGTTATTATGTGCAGTGAACGAAGTGATCAAGAGGTTGCTAGGGCGCTCACTCAAAGAGGCCGACAAAGAGGACAGAGTTGGAGCCCCGGCTTTTGAGAAGGGTCGACGTGGAAAAGTGACCGACATGTCACTCCACTCCACTTTACCTGTTGATTATGATTATATGAGTGCAACGGTGCCGCGATTCTGGACTCGTGTGCGACGCGACTGATTTTATCTTCACGAAAGGATGCGCTCAAGATATGCGGACTGCACTAGGACACGGCGCGGCGGTGGTGTTGCTGTATGCACTGCTCTGGTTATGTGTTGCCGTTGTAGCGCAGATCGAAGGTGACTTGGCTAGTAGAATTGCAAAGGACAGCATCAACAAAATCTCAAGCTCGACTACAGGTAGCGAGCACGGCAGCGATACACGGCATACTACATGTCAGTCTGGCACAGTCAACTATATCACACATTCGCTACCTCAGCAATGTCTCACGCGCACTACCCCGATAACCACCAACTCGACCAATTCCGTGGAGCCCGTGACTACATCGTCGACTTCGACCGATTCCACGCCACAGGAAACAACAACCACGTCAACAGTGACCCAAACAGCATCAGTCACGCAGTCCGAGACTGAATTCGAGACCGACTCACCTCTTGACAATGCCAATTTCTTGTCCTTTGAAGAATGGAAGAAGCAGAACCTAGCCAAAGTCGGCCAATCTCCTGAACATGTCGGTCAGCAGGGACGTTCCTCACAAGACAAGGCTCCACGCAACATGCCTCATATTGACAATGCTCTGGATGTATTGGGAGAAGACTCGGAGATTGTCTTGGACTTTGGTGGATTTGGCAGGCAAGAGACCGAAGTGCCCTCATCAACCCCTCCACAACCTTCAGCATCCTCGAACCCCGCACTGCGCAGCAAAGATGCTGGAAAGACGTGCAAGGAGCGCTCCAATTATGCTTCGTTCGATTGTGCTGCTACGGTGCTCAAGTCGAACCCCGAGTCCAAGTCCGCATCTGCTGTTCTTATTGAGAACAAGGATAGCTACATGCTCAACATCTGTTCAAGCTCAAACAAGTTCTTCATAGTTGAGCTCTGCGATGACATTCTCATCGACACTATTGTGCTGGCGAACTACGAGTTCTTCTCTTCCATCTTTCGTACTTTTCGTATTTCCGTCTCGGATCGTTATCCGGTCAAGGCTGATCGATGGAAGGAGCTAGGTGTCTTTGAGGCCAGGAACACACGTTCGGTGCAAGCCTTTCTTGTTGAACAACCATTGATCTGGGCAAGATATCTTCGAATTGAGTTCTTGACGCATTATGGCAATGAGTATTATTGTCCAGTCAGTCTCCTCAGAGTTCATGGTACTACAATGATGGAAGAATTCCGCCATCAAGAAGAACTAGCTCGAGGAGAGATCAGTGACGATTTGGAAGAGTCTGTCATGCCCGATGCTTCCGAATCGCCCGCGCAGGAACCTCCTCAGGTTTCCAAGGATGCTGATAGCTCTGTCGCAGTGGAGTCTGTGACACCTATCAAAGTTCCGTCAGAATCCATTCAAGAGTCTTCATCGGTCATCTCCAGCTCTACCACTTTGACCTCTGTACCATCAGCCGATGACACGACAAATACAGTTTCTGACTCTTCAATGACTGCAACCTCTAGTGTCAATGTCAGTCATACGGAGAGTGCTAATACGAACAATCCTTCTGTAACAAGCAGCACAATCTTGAACTCAAGTACGTCTGTGCCTCCCAGGACAGAACCACACAGTCAAGACATTTCATCTACCGGCATTTTGAACGACAGAACCAAGGAGTCATCTTCGACTAGCGCAAACATTTCTATGAGCTCAACTGTGAGCTCAGCCAAACCCTCTTCATCCACTAGTCTTGCCACTACCCCCTCACCGTCAACTGTGGAACCTACAAAAGTATCGAACTCAACGCAGCACGTCCAGATAACATCGTTGTCCAACTCTGCCAACGATTCCGTCCCTGCAATTTCTACCTCAATGCCACATGTTGCCTCCAACTCTACGGTCTCGAAGAGTCAAGCATCGTCGAGCAAACCTGTGCCCGCCTCTCAGGATGTTGTGCAGAGACCTGGCACGTCAACAGCTTCTGCTGTTCAACCCAATCCGACTACTCAAGAGTCTTTCTTCAAATCCATCCACAAACGCTTACAAATGCTTGAAAGTAATGCTACGTTGTCATTGCAATACATCGAGGAACAGTCCCGCATCCTTCGCGACGCATTCATGAAGGTTGAGAAACGGCAGATCAAGAAGACAGAGGCCTTCTTGCAAAATCTCAATACGACCGTTTCCGCCGAACTTCAAGAGTTTAAGCAGCAGTACGATCAATTGTGGCAGAGTACGGTCATTGAGCTTGAAAATCACCGTGAGCAGTATCAGAGAGAAATACTGGCTGTGAGTGCCAGGTTGAGCGTGGTAGCCGATGAGCTCGTGTTCCAAAAACGCATGGCCGTCGTACAGTCTACACTCCTGATGCTATGTCTAGGTCTACTGCTTTTCGTCCGTACAGGCGGTGGTGCAGTCGATGTTCCCATCCTCCAACAAATGGTGAACAGATCCCAATATGGCGCGAGGAGCTCATACTACTCACCGCTCAACTCCCCCTCACCCGATCAGAGCTCACCTCCGGCACTTCTTGGCAACTCTTCTAGGCGGATGTCCAGATTCTGGCGAAGTAGTGTTGACACGCCTGTCTCGGCAAGACCGATATCGAGAGGGAATGGCAACGTGTCAGAAGCCTCTTTCGAAGAACACGCTCGTCGTGACAACCCAGATCTCAAATTCGACCCTCCCACACCGACACACGAGACAGGCCCGACGGCAGATGGCGAAGACGGTATCTTGGTTTCACCATCAACATCTTCCATGCATGACGAAATCTCGGTGATACAAAAGCGGAGCGAAAGTGGAGAGGATGGAGAAGAAGCAGACATGGATTCTCCAAAAACTCTTCCGCACGAAACGCAATCATCACCTTCAACGCCAAGTGGATCGAGGGACCAGCAAACGGCGCTTAAGATGTTGCCTCAATGGCCCTTGCAGCAGCAGGAAGAAGGAGAAAACGTCAACAGCGAAGCGGAAGTGAAGTCGGCGGATGAAACGATAGAGGGGGCTTAGGAAGCATTACCGGTGAAGCCATTGTTTAACGATCGTAATGATGAGTTATGTCATGTACTATTAGCGATAGAATATCCACTTGATCAAACGCTTTCAACAGGGGTCGTTCTGTAAATGGAATTAACTAAATCTCGCATGAAACGAGGCTTGCGAGCAGTCAATCGGGACGTTCTTACAGATCTGCAGGAGGACTAGCCCGTTAGGCTGCTATCACAATCACAATGTCTGTAGGGTAATACAGCGAATATACTGTATCCTCAGTGAGATTTTTGGTTCAATGTTAACCCACTCAGATTTGTAATGTAGCCTTCACTAGACAGACGAACTGCCACCACGTGGGAATAAAAAAATCATCAGGTACTCTACCCTCAACAACCACGACGCTCATCAGAAGGACCTATGTATATTTGTAAGCACTAAGGTCATTAGAGCAGGGTCCATTGAGAGCGCAATATGAACTACAGCAGATTGAGGCTCTCAGTAGACCCTTTCATGATGGCCTCGGTCTCTCTAAGTACGTATAGCCCGCCTTAATGGCTTGTGTCTACTGATGAGAGTCCCTAGTGAATTTTGACAGCCCTGTGCACAGGACCGAGTATGCTGCTACAGTATGTAAAAAGCAAGCCTGCTGCAACAAGGATCGCTTGTTGTACGGAATGATAAGCCATCACGAAGATCGTGGCGGTGCTTCGTTGAGGCTGTGCAGATCATGCCTCGGCTGCTGCCTCTTTTCCTGTGGCGCGAGCTTCAAAGCAGGTTTATCTTGGCTAAACTCGAAAGAGAGCTTCAGCTGTGACATTGGGGGCCAGAAACTCCACCCACTACGACGATCATCACAGCTAAGGAACCGTGGGTTCTAGACTTTCCATCCACGCTTGTCGTCACATGGTTGCTCGAAACCCCCCATGCGAGTAAACGTGGCAGTTTCTTCTAGACCATGGGAACAACGGCAGTAGAGATCCTGGTTGCGTAAGTTACAACCAAAGGCAAGCTGGGCTTGTGTTCCAAAGACGAAAGGAAGGGCAAGATTAAGGCAGAGATCAGTGCTCTGTTCAGAGAGGGGGAACCACGGAAACCTTGAGAAAGCTTCAAGCTTACCCCCATTGCCCAGAAAAGCAGGGCAAAAGAGTAGCTTGTCAGGGGGGTAATAAGCTCCGAGCTCTCTTTCTTTACATGTGAAAGCTTCGATACCGTGATTGGTACTCTAGCAGGACGCAAGCCCCATGTGTCAATCTCTGATGTGTGTCGTGTATCTTTGACACACGGGGGAAATGGAAGAGGAGGGGTAAAAAAACGGGGGTGGGGGTTTGGGAAGATCAACTGATGACAACACCCAACTCCGATCACCCAAAACAAACGGAAAACAGGAAAGGTGGAAAGTTGGCAGTGTGGGCATGCAAGATATGCAACGGGGGCTTGCCTCTCAAGGATTGTCCTGGAGATGACGCAGATTGGCGCAGCAATAGCAGCTATGGTGCCATCGTTTGCATGAGGGAGCTCTGGAGCTTCTTTTGCCTTGGTGTCAGAGCTGGTAAGAGGTCAAGTCTTGTCGGATCTGGACTATATAAGAAGCCCTGCCCTCTTTGCTTGCTTCCTCTGGAAAGCTATATTATATATCAATTCAATTGCAACAAGACCTTTCAACAACTTTCAAAAGATACAACATACTCATTCATCATGTCTTACAACAACAACAACGATGACTACAGCAGCTCTGTAAGTAGCTATCTTAATCCTTCGATCCACAGAGTAACTCTCCATCGATTGTGCTTTGTGCATGTCGATGCTATCTACCATCAATCACATCCCACCTTGGCACGAACATCTTTATCTCGAAAGCTCCCAAAGCTGACTTGTTTGCAAAGGGTCGCCAGGGTGGCTATGGTGATGACAACACCTCCTCAGGCTTCGGAGTAAGTCCCCATTGGTCAAAGATACACAAAGAGAAGAAAGATGGACATTAGGGCTTATCAAAGATACTCAAACAACAGGGATCTTCTGGCTACGACAACAACTTGAGCGGAGGCAACAGCGGCTCCGACGCTTTCGGATCTTCTACGAACACTGGCTCTGGACGTGACACCTATGGTGGTGGCTCCGATACCCTTGGCTCCTCGGGTCGTGACACCTATGGTGCTAACTCCGGCAGTGACTCTTACGGTTCATCAGGCCGTGACACTCTTGGTTCTTCTGGTCGTGACACCTATGGTGGTGGTTCCGATACCCTTGGCTCCTCGGGTCGTGACACCTATGGTGGTAACTCCGGCAGTGATTCTTACGGTTCATCTGGCCGTGGTGACAACCTTCGCTCTTCGGGCAACACCTATGGTTCGTCAGGTAACGACAGCTACGGCGGATCTTCTGGTCTCGGTGATTCCGACAACCTTGGCTTGAAGTCGGGCAGAGGAGGTAACTACGGTGGTTCGGACATGAGCGACACTTTGGGATCGAGCGACACAAGCGCCTTCCAGTCGTCAGGCTCTGGCCGTGATACCTACGGCAGCTCTGGAAATGATAGCTATGGCGTAAGTCTGCATGAAATGCTCACCTCCAATCCCACACACCTTATCAGCAAGTTTGCCATGGAGCTCTCACCTGTTACTCTACACACCTTATCACACGCCTTCTGTCCCTCTTCATCTTCTCTTGCTTTTCTGTCACATTCACCTAGTAACACGCTGCACTAAACGCCATGTTGAAAAAACTCGTTGTATGAGGGCTTGCTTCATTGCGTGTTGCCCAATGATATTTAGATATATGAAGCTAACAATTTGCTTCTTCTAGTCAAACCAGGGTGAATATGGTTCTGCCCAGACTAGCGGCGCCGGGTATGGCAACAAGACTTCCAACTACGACAACGACAACGACAACAACAGCTCTGGCAAGGGTGGTGAGTCTTGATTGCCTTGGTTCAAGTCCGTGCTGTCAGGAATTTTTGTGCTGACTTTTGATAACAGACAGCACCATGGGTAAGCTCATGCAGTCTGCTGGAAAGATGATGAAGAACGAGGGCATGGAGGAGAAGGGCCGTGCCAAGCGCGAGCAGGCTGGCTTTGATGACAACTCCAACTACTGAACGAGTGGTCCAATGCTTGAATGATGTGGGATATCCAAGGTGATTGCTGCCCAGTCGGCGCAATCAGTGCGTGTTCAGCTGAATTTCTTTAATGGCGTAATGATCAAACCCCAGAATGAAATGATCCATTTTCTTTTCAGAATTGTTCCTGAATCATCGCACGTACTTGCTCATGAAACGTCTGTGGAAGTCACTTCTGAGGAGGTCGTTCACAAACTCCTTGCCCTTCTTGTCGTCAGCACCTCTGGCTTGGTTCTTGAAGACGACATCGTCGTCCCAACGACGCTTGACGTTGTAGTCTTGGGCATTCAGCAAAGGATTTCCACGGGCAATGTCGAATTCACGCTGCTCTTCCTCTTTGGCGGCCTTTTCAGCGGCTTCTTTCGCAGCAGCCTCGGCGCGTTCTTGCTTGATCTTTGCCAATTCGCGCATGAGTTCTGCTTCACCATCATCGTCGTCATCATCGTCGTCTGATGAATCGTCGTCGTCGTCGTCTTCTTCGGAACCGTCTGAATCTGCATCAACATCTCGTGATTCTTCCAACACCCTCCGCCGTTTTGCTTCGTAGTCCTCCTCTTCACCATTCTCCCCCTCTCCGTTCCCAGAATTTACATCGAGTTCCAGATTCCTTTTTACACCCTTCGCCGTGGACTCGTTGCCGACTGAGCCTTGATCGATGGCTAATGTGACCTGTTCGTCGTCTTCTGGTGATAGCTCGCGGCCTTCCTTCTTTGCAAAGTGACGTCTCTCAGCGCGGAGTAATTCGGCGCGAAGGTCGCGGGTAGCGTGCTCAGCAGTAGTTCCTTGAGTGGCTTGACGGAACTTGAGTGTCTTGTGGGCGGGAAGCAGGCGTTGATGGTAGGCCGGGCCACGCAGGGCTTCTTTGCCGCGTGCGGGATCAAAAGTAGGACGATGTGCGGTAGTCATGGTGATTTGGCAAGGTGATGTTCAACAGAAGTGTCTGAGAGTGAGTGACGGTGATTGAGAAGTCGCGGCGCGAAAGCGGAAGTCTAGACAGAGACGACCGGAAGAAGCTCGGCAGTTTGCGGGCGGCGCGGCGGTCATGGAAATAATTAATGGATGGTTATGTAGATGCTTCAATTCACGTCATTCGATTTCTTTGTCCACCAAATTCTTTTCTATACCATGCCGCGAGAAGTAGAACCGTCGCTGAATGAGCGCCAATTCATTCGTGACGCTCTCCTAGAAAATATTCGTCTCGATGGCCGTCAACTAGACCAATTCCGACAACTAGAGCTTCAATTTGGCGACGACTATGGTGTTGCTGATGTTCGTCTGGGCAAGACAAGGTACTATCTCTAGCCAATGGCTATCGCAACATCGTTTGACTGACAAGATACATAGAGTCGTTGTACGAGTTTCCGCCGAAGTAACAACACCATTCCCTGATCGCAAGTTTGATGGCGTCTTCAACATCTCGACCGAACTCTCGCCCATGGCCTCACCTGCTTTTGAGATTGGCCGGTATGTCGCCAACAGCCACTCGCTTTCCGTCTCTTGTTCCTGACACCACTTTTCCTTTTACAGACCTAACGAAGCCGAAGTCATCTTGTCTCGTCTACTGGAAAAAGCCATTCGCCGATCTGGAGCCCTCGACACAGAATCGCTCTGCATTATCGCCGGCGCAAAGTGTTTCTCAGTCCGCGCCGATATTCACGTGCTAGACCATGACGGAGGCCTGATAGACGCCTGCTGTATTGCCTTGGTAGCAGCATTGCAACACTTCCGAAGGCCCGAAGTTGAAGTCCAAGGCGAGAACGTGACCATCTTTGACATTCGCGAGCGCGAACCTGTCAAGCTGGCCATGCAACATCACCCCTTCTGCGTTTCATTCTCCTACTATCACGATGGCGAGACTGTTCTCCTGGACGCCAACCTCGCCGAAGAGAGTGTTCGCGATGGCGAGATGATTATCAGCATGAACCGTCATGGTGAGGTCTGTCAGATTGCCAAGTACGGTGGTGTGCCCGTGGATCCTCTGACAACGCTCAACTGCTCCAATCTTGCCTTGGAAAAGGTCAAGGTGCTGCATCAGTTTGTGCAAACCAAGCTTGACGAAGATGAGAAGAAGAGGAACAAAGGAGGTCTCATGGCTGAGCTGAACGCCGCAAATTCGAGAGAGCTTGCTGCTATTCCTGGATGAGCATGCTGTATGGATTTTAAACAATTCGAGCAAAAGGTATACCGCCTCTATGATCAGCCAAGCATCACGACATTGCTTCAGGAACCATTGATCAGGCCGATCGGATACTGTTGAGCCAAGTTGGTCCTGCAAGGCTGTTACGAACAGCATGGGTCTACATGCAATACAACGATAAAACACGCGCCCATTGTCTGGGCATCTAGAGTCTAGATGTTGCTCTCACAAAGACGTGGCCTGTACAAGTGGAGACACGGGAAAGAAAATCATGGTTGACAGGCTTGATTGTCAAAAAATATGACATCGCTCTACTCGTTAGTCTGCTTGCAATATCGAGCTTCCAAAACCCTGACCTGATTCCTGCTTTCTTCTCTCTCTCCCCCTCTTTCTCCATGAACGCCTTTTCAAAAACCGTTGATAATGCCTTGGGTATCCTGTAAACCTCGAAAGAAAGCACTTTTTCTTCGTCCTTGCCTCTTTATGCCGTGATATGTATTTGCCGAGCGAAACCATTTGAACTCCCCACCAACATCAATGATTCCGGAAATTCTTTTTCTGGTAAAACAGATCTGTCCGGGAACTACCCAGATTGATAATCTTCGGACAACCATCCCTATCCTTTTCGAGACGTGTGCATTCGAAGCAGTAGAAAGCGTCTGAGATGCCCTGTTGCAGAGTAAAAATGTCAGCATGCAAGTTCCTGTCATGACTTTTCGCCATGGTTCCTTACCTCGCCACCGCACACAACACATTTGTTTTGGTAGTTTCCGAAGGAGCACTCGTCGCAGATGCGTACTAGGGTTGTTGGACGGACGTAACTGTCGCAGACAGGACATTTGCCGTCGCATTTTTCGCAGAGGCGGCCGATCGATATGCCGGAGGTCTTGCGACACATGACCAAATCGCTGTGAGAGTCAGTACTCTGTACTCATAGCTCTAGATGTTCGAGGGCGCAACTCACGGGTGATGGCGAGACATGGTTGTTGCTGGTCTTTAGCTGGGAAGTGGGTCGCAAGGGGGAGTCGCAAGCGGTGGAGAAGGACAGATGGAGGCGAAAAAGTGGTATCGTGGTATTGAGGCAGGGAGGAGTTGTGGCGTGTATGTATGTACAATTATAGTGGATTGTCGATGACTTTCTGGAAGCTTTCTCGAATACAAGAAGTCACTCGGCTTAGTAAATGCCCGATCATTCACTGCCAAACGACCAAGAGTGAGAGCAACCCTGACAAAATCGGCGATAAAACGGTGTTAAGCACAGATAGCTCAAACAAGACCGCTGATGATGTCGTGCTTGGTTGGTATACGACTTTCATGTGCCAGAACGACTTGAACTGATAATTCCGCTTCCTCACATTCGACACAAAAATGGTTGAAACAGCAAGCAATAACCTGCTGTCTACCAGCACCTCCGACTCTTCTCTGTCGGTGCAGTTGCATCCTCTGGTTCTCCTCACCATCTCCGACTATGTTACCCGCCACACTCTGCGCCAACAACCAGGTCCCATCATTGGCGCTATTATCGGTCAGCAAAATGGCCGCCAGGTCACTATGGAACACGCATTTGAGTGTAAGCTCAAGCAAGACGGCGACAAAGTCCTGGTCGACGAGGATTGGTTTGCCGAACGTCTTGAACAGTGTAAGACAACCTTGTTATAACCACTTGATGAGACTGATGCTGAAGCATTTTATCACAGTCAAGGATGTTCACAAAGCCCCTGCTCTGGATCTCATCGCTCTCTTCACCCTTGGCCCTTCGACTGGTCCTCTGCCGGAACACGTGCCTATTCTTCAACAACTACAGCATACATACAATGACTCCTTGATGCTACTCCTCTTCCATCCACAGACTATCTTGGACGGCTCCCTAACTGGAGGTAAACTGCCCATCTCAATATACGAGTCATACTACGAGCCTGGCAGTGAGGATGCAGACAAAGGACTCCAAGTCGATGGATGGGGAATGGGAAGACAACTTCAGATACGTTTCCGCCAGTTGCCATTCGAGGTCGAGACTGGCGAGGCTGAGATGATTGCTGTTGATTTTGTCGCAAAAGGAAGTGGTAATGCTACCGTGCAATCTGCTCCCACCTCTGGCAAGGGCAAAGCTCGTGCTGAACAAGAGACTTCTTCGAGTAATGACATTCAGCTGAATTCCCAGGATGAAGAAGGTAATTTTATGTTTGAATCTCTTGTATTTTGTGCAAACACTAACAAACCTCCAGTCATGGCTTCCCTCACAGCAAAGTACAACGCCATCAAAATGCTTCACTCTCGCATCAACCTGATCAAATCCTACCTCTCTGAACTCCCTCCCTCATACTTGACTGATGCTTCCAACCCCGCTGGCTCAGGCGACGCACCCCTCAACCACCAACTTCTCCGCAGCATCTCCGCCATGCTCTCTCGTCTACCCCTTCTCGCACCTCCGACAACCATCGACCCAGCAGCAGCAACCACGACAACCACACCACCATCCTCATTGGTCACAGCAACACAACAGGAACAATCAGATGTTCACCTAATCTCCCTCCTCGCATCATTGACTCGTTCTATCGCTCAAGCAAAGGACATGGGCGCCAAGTACTCCATCGTGCAAAAGGCGAGATCGGACAATGGACATGCCGCTTCCATGGGACTGGGAGGAGGACGTGGTGGATTCGACTCCTACGGTCCTGGTCCTGGCAATTCCTTTGGTGATTCTGGCGAGTACAACACTGCCTTTTGAGTATAGAGGTAGGGGATGTCGGATGAAAGATGGGGTAACATCACGAATCATGGCTTTTCTGCTAGGCGTCAAATGGCGATTGGGAGAACATCATATAAAAGGATGATGGCTGGTTTCTGCTTGAAGATTGGAGGATAGCTGAAGGAAGGTAGCAACTATACATAGAGGTCTCCTCATCGACCGAGACTATCAGAGAATATTGACGGGCCTGTCCGTGGCTAAAACCTATATCAAAGACCGAACCATCTGATATCGATTTCGAATTCAGGACTGGGTTATATGAAAGTTGGGAAAGGCATGGTGCGTGGAAGTGGAGGAAGTCGTGTAATATACATGGCCAAGCTCTGCCCTACACAAAACGAGCTGACCTTCTACAGAATTTTGCGTACTTGGAGAAAAGGTTGAACAAGGAAATTCAGAGGCATGGTTATCTAGGATGCGCCAATGCCGCTCTGGGGCTCCTCGGCGGCACTCCTGTCTGACTCGGATTCGGGCTCAACGCGGTTCTGGGGGCGAGACAAGGCCTCAAAGTTGCCTGGTTCAATTGGTTAGCCATCAGGTGGTATTGGTATGATTATCGAGTCGAGCATACGCTGAACAAGGTTGAGGCGAGTCTGGTTTGAGCCATCCTGACCTTGGAAGGTGTCCATCCTGGCCTCGGCTTCGAGATACATAAGAGTACTGGAGACGATATCAGACTGCAGTCCTCGCGTGGTATTGATTGTGTTCCAAGTCTCACCCTTTGGGCAAGCTCAAAAGCAAGTCCTTGCCAGGGCCTTCATTGAAGCTGGCAACTTTGAACCAGCTGGTCTGTCTTTGTCCGTTCTCGTCCTTTGCACCAGTCTTGACACCCAGAGAGTAGCGGACCATCTCGCGACCAGTCGATGTGGGAGTGAGCTCGGGTGAGTCAGCGAGACGACCGATGAGTTGCATACGGGCCAGAGAGTGAGCAGGCGAGCTAGAGAAGGCGCGGACACCGGCGGCGGGCATGGCCCTTGACATGGAACGAGCGGCGAACATGGTGACTGATTTGTGTGAAGAATTGAGAGACGCGACAATTCGTTTGGCGAGAATGGAAGGAAGTCTTGAGCGGCGGCTGTAGCTGTAGCTGTAGCTGCACCTGCCTCTTGTCGTTTGAGAGTTCGCGACGGAGCCTCGGGACGACGCGCAGCCTGAGCCCTGGGCACGGACGTCAATTAAGGTCCCCCAGCATCATGCTGCTGCTGCTGCTGCTGCTACTGCTACTGCTACGCTTCTGGATATCTAATCCTCTCTAGCACAACTACGTCTTGGTCTGCCTCCCTGTATACGACAAGCAATCGCTAGCATGGAAGTTCAATAATAGCACAATTATCCCGCCATCACAGTCATGGCCTTTGACCTCAGAGACGGTTATGCTGCCGCAGCTGGCAATAACCAGGACGCACTGGATCCATCACTGCCCATCTTCGATGTGCAAAGGGTGCAACTGCAATTCGACATTTCGTCAGACTTTGTCGCTGCTCAAGTCGCCAACAACGTCCTTATCCTCGCCCTCTCTACCGGACGTATCTTGCGATTCGATCTCGACAGTCCGGAAGACATTGACGACATTGATCTGCCCAAGAAACCGAACGAAATTGGTGTCATTCGTCGTCTCTTCCTCGACCCTTCGGCCTCTCATCTACTTATCTCTACAACACAAGGAGAGAACTTTTACTTACATACCCAGTCCCGACAACCCAAAACTCTTGCTCGCCTAAAAGGTGTCCACATTGAATCTGTCGCATGGAATCCCTCGGAACCCACTTCTTCTACTAGAGAGATCTTGATAGGCACTTCGGACGGCAATATCTATGAGACATACGTTGAACCTAGTACCGAGTTCTACAGGAGGGAAGAGAAATATCTAAAGACCTTGTACAACGTTCAGGATGGCCCCGTCGTCGGTCTCTACGTTGATGTTACATCATCTTCGTCAGATGCTCGCAGTGTCCTTGTAGCTACACAAACAAGACTCTTGCTCTTCACGGACAAAGTTGGCCGCCATGATAGTAGCTCTGTTTACACCAAGCTGTTCGAAAGGGAGACCCCCGCGGTACACCACCTCCAAGGTGCTACCCCAGGTCCCTCCACTCTGGTAACAATCACAGAATCCTCTGACACAGCTCCATCGGAGGCAGCCGAGGCGAATATCTATGCCTGGCTCAATTCTCAAGGCGTCCTCCATGGAAATCTCGCTTTCACTGCACAGAACACTGAAGCCGGTGCCTTCTCCGAAGCCAAGCTCATGTCTAGATCTATCATACCCCCCTCCCAATCCTCTAGTGGCCGCAACAATCCTACCGTCGACGCGGTGTCTTCTATCTCTCTGACACAGTTCCATATTCTTCACTTGATCGAAGGCCGAGTTCTTGCTGTCAACCGTCTTGATGATAGCCTCGTCTACGACCAAGTCGTTCTAGAACCAGGAAACACAGCCCTGGGCTTGTATGCTGACCACAAGAAGAACACCTATTGGCTATTCACACAACGAGAAATCTTCGAAATAGTCGTCACAGATGAAGCTAGGAACGTATGGAAGATCATGTTGAAGAACCAGGAATTTGATTCTGCATCACGCTACGCAAAGACTGCTGTTCAAAGGGATGCTGTTGCCACTGCATCAGGTGATCATCTTGTAGCTCGCGGTAAATTTGCAGAAGCTGCTACGGTGTACGGACGAAGCACCAAGCCTTTCGAGGAAGTCGCACTTGCCTTTATTGACAAGGGTGAGCAAGACGCTTTGAGGAAATATCTCCTCGTGAAGCTAGCCGGACTCAAGAAATCGGCAACCATGCAAAGAATTATGGTCGCAAGTTGGCTTGTGGAGCTATTCATGGCTAAACTCAACCTGCTTGACGACACTATCTCGGCAAAGGCAGAATTATCAGAAGCTGCACCAATCTCCAATGTCCAAGAAGATCTCCCTTCCATACGTCGAGAGTTTCAGGACTTTGTTACCAAGTACAAGTCAGATCTCGATAGGAAGACGACTTATGAGCTTATCAGCAGCCACGGCCGAGAAGAAGAGTTACTGTTCTTCGCCAACGTCATCAACGACTACAACTACGTGTTATCGTATTGGGTACAAAGAGAGCGATGGCAAGAAGCCATGTCGGTGTTGAAGAGGCAGACCGATCCCGAAATCTTCTATCAATACAGCAGTGTGCTCATGACGCATGTTCCCGTTGAGCTTGTAGAAGTCATGATGCGTCAGAGTAATCTTGAAGAGAAGAAACTGATTCCAGCTCTTCTTAATTACAACAAGACTGCAGACGTGCCTCTTAGTCAGGTGAGTGTTGAATATATAGATATGACTGACTACCAATTCACTAACATGTTTTCCAGAATCAAGCTGTCCGCTTCCTGTTGTTCTGCATCAACCAACACCACTCTACCGAGACTGCGGTTCATAACACGCTTGTCTCAATATATGCAGCACATCCCACCAAAGACGAAAGCGCACTCTTCACCTATCTTCAGACACAAAGTACTGCTCACGAGCAAAACTATGACGCAGATTTCGCTCTGCGTTTGTGCATTTCTCATCAACGCGTTCAATCATGTGTTCACATCTATTGCACCATGAACCAATTTGCCCAAGCCGTCGACATGGCACTGAAGCACGAAGAAATGGACCTGGCAGCAAACGTCGCAGACCGTCCAGGAAACGACCCTGCCCTCCGCAAGAAACTCTGGCTCAAGGTCGCCAAAAAGGTGATTGGCCAAAGTAAAGGCATCAAGGCTGCCATGGACTTCCTCAAGCGCTGCGAATTGCTGCGCATCGAAGACTTGATACCTTTCTTCCCAGACTTCGTCGTGATCGACGACTTCAAAGAGGAAATCTGTGCCGCGCTCGAAGAATACTCGAGGCAGATTGAGGGGTTGAAGAGGGAGATGGACGAATCTGCGAATACGGCGCAACACATCAAGCAAGACATCCACGCGCTCGACCAAAGATACGCCATCGTCGAGCCTGGTGAGAAATGCTGGAGCTGCCGGTTACCTTTACTCATGCGACAGTTCTTCGTCTTCCCCTGTCAACACTCTTTCCACGCCGATTGCCTTGGTAAAATGGTGTTGCAGAGCGTGGGCATGGGCAAAGGCAAGCGTATCAAGGAGCTACAGACAGAGGTCGGGAGAGCAGTGGCTACTGGCAAGAAACGCGAGAGAATGGTCAAGGAACTGGATTCTTTGGTTGCTAGTGCTTGGTAAGTTTTTCTCCTGCATCTATCTGTTCGAGTTGTTGTTTCGTCAACTAACATTCTTTTCTCTCTAGTGTTCTGTGTAGCGAGATGGCTGTTAAGCGTATCGATGAGCCTTTCGTCACGGCCGCGGACAACAAGAATGATTGGGCTATCTAATAATAGACGGCTTGCTACTTTTTTTCTCTCCTGACGATGATTGTGATTTCCCAGTCACATGTTTGCACAACATCATCACTTAATACCCTCTGTATATGAAACACCAACGTTTTTCCAACCACCCACACTTGTGATATTTCTCAATTGCAGTGCATTTACCATCATGGCATCGTCACGAATACCTGTTTTAGATACTGACAACAGAAAACGCTATACTGACAATCGTGGAATCGAGATCACCAGCCCGAGTTGGACAAAAAAGTGTCAGCGCACCTGTAGACTACTTTTCCTCTTTCAGCCTTGTAAGTCAGATTAAGCTTTTTGGAGGATCGTATAGACAAGTCTTTCTGCCAAGGACAAGACAACAAAAGTCTTGGTATAATCTTGCTTGTTATTATTTCTTTGGAGCTTGTAGGAACGTCGACCAGCCACTTCCTGGCTATGAAAGTGATCGCCATATACTTTTGTTTACTCAGAAATTGTTCAATTGAAAACCAGTACTTTTATTTGACATGAACGGAGATGCACAGCGGACCGTTCGCGGCTGTTCGATACTTTACAGTTAACGAGTGTGCATTCATGCATGGCAGGTATTGATGCAAGAGGGGAAGTGTTGGTTGTTGGTTGTTCGGTCGAATCAGAGGATGTGCCAAAGATCGAATGGGTGGAGATGCATGGTGCACGCCTTTCGCAACGGGCGATATCTCATGTCATGTCCTGTCATGCGCATGTGCATATAGATGCAGGGCTGACAGGCAAACAAATGCATACGTGTCTGGTTATAACGTCGAATCATTCTCGTAGCTCAGGACGACCTACGGTTTCTGTGTTTCATGTGTCATGACCAGAATGTTGATATCTCGAATCAGGATATGGGTTTCTTATCACTATCGCTCTCTCAGTTCGTTTGTCTGAGATTTGATATTGTGCATGTTCGAGGATAACATAAGAAATCTGAGAATTTAGGATCATGATGTGAATCCCTTCACCGCCACTGCCACGCTGCTGCTCAATCTTCTTAAGACCGGATACAGCGCAAGGATTCAGGCAGAAAAAGCGATCCAGGCAGAAATAGCAATCCGAACGAATTTTTCTTGTTCGTCCAACGAGGCAAAATTTCCGCGTGCACGGCTCGAAAGCATTGGTATCATGTTGTTGCCAAACAGGAAGTCACCGGCGACATACTCGGGTGCTGTGATGCCGACCGGCTAAAGTCGAATTAACAGTGGACCTTCTCCGAGTCCTCAGTCCCGAACATCATGCTCTGCCCATGGCACATGGAGTGAGAAATCGGGCCGAACGAGAGGACCAGAAAATTTGTCGGAGACCCCGGTGGAGATATGAGGAGTGATGGTTTTTTCTGCCCCGGCCAAGAAAAGTCGTCGATAATCATATTTGAACGACGAAGTGGCTCTTACTCCGACTTGGAGGGGCGCATGAAAGAAATGACATGACAGACACCGGTCAACCCATGTCAGGATTCATCGTCGCAGATGTCAAGAGGACTGCTCCACTTCCAGCCTTGAAGGGTCAGCAGGCCTGATATTTCTGTTGTTGTGAAAAACCATACGACACGATGACGCCGGAGGATAAAGCGTGGGGTATCAGAGTCGTGTGCTCCGAAACGCCATGGCGTTTTCTTTTGTGTTGCTTGACCGGATAGCCAACCGTAAGCCAAGCGTACGCCACATACGTACCACTTCCCTCTGCAGAAAATTGGAAACCGTTGTGCGCGTGTGTATCGCCAGCGCCTGCAGTATGTAACGTCGTATCGCGCCTATCGAGTACATATCGATTGTATGTGACGATCAATGTATCAGTTTGAGCCTCGTTGTTGGAATGTTTTCATCGTTTGTTTGCGTAAGGACGAAGCATCCGCAAAAGGTTCTGGAAAAGCATCATAAAGGTGGCTGGCAAGCAATACGAAACCATACACACGATTCCTCGGAAAACGGGACTCGATAGTTTTTGATACCAAGAAGTCATATGTGGGTCCTTTACTCGAGAGTCGATGGTTGTTGCGGCAGATCAAGGGTACATTTACAAGGTCCCATGGGTTAATTCCAAGCCGCATATGTTGTTCCCGCTCTTTGCCTTGTAGGTTTGCGGAGTGGACCGCGCGAAGGAATCGCCTGACATCATCGTTGTTGCTTTCCTTACGTTTGTATAAGACAGGATCGGCTGCTCCATCTACTGCCCCAAAGTTCCCCATCAACTCCATATTTTCACATCTTGTATCTTTCTGGACGGTATTACGTCTGTTAGATTCATCCTCGGATTCATATTCGGTGTATCATCTCCCAGGATATTAGTGTCGGCCATTTTGGTCTACACTGACCTTGACACCCACCACCATGGCAGGCATGTTTGAGAACGAAAAGGTCGACAACCCTGACTCTTCCGACCAATCTATCGAGCGAAGAGTCGACAACTCTGAGGTGCCCTCGGCGAAAAAGGAACACAACCCAAATTCATACGCCACTGGAGACCAAATCATTCTTACGGAAGATGATGGTAAGACCCAATTCTGAACTCTTCAAGTGACGAAAGGCTGATCAGTGCTCAGTGTATGAGCAACTCGGCTTCTGCTTCCCAGAATGGAAGAAATGGACCATTCTATCGGTCATTTTCATGGTCCAAGTCTCCATGAACTTCAACACCAGTCTCTACAGTAACGCCATTGGAGGCATGTCGGAAGAGTTCCATATCAGTGAACAAGCAGCACGCTGTGGTGCTATGGTCTTCCTCATTCTCTATGCCTTTGGCTGCGAGCTTTGGGCACCCTGGAGTGAAGAATTAGGTCGTTGGCCCATTCTCCAGCTTAGTTTGCTGCTTGTCAACATCTGGCAACTCCCTGTCGCACTGGCGCCCAACTTCGGTGCTGTCATGGCTGGCCGTGCTCTCGGCGGTATTTCTTGCGCAGGTGGTTCAGTCACTCTTGGTATGGTTGCCGACATGTGGGAGCCCGACGAGCAACAGTACGCCGTCGCCTTTGTTGTATTCTCCTCCGTTGGTGGATCTGTCCTCGGTCCCGTTGTCGGCGGTTTCGTCGAGCAATACGCCAACTGGCGATGGAACATCTGGATCCAACTCATCTTTGGCGGTTTCGTCCAAGCTCTCCATTTCTTCCTGGTTCCGGAAACCCGTACGACCATCATGATTGATAAGATCGCTAAGAAGCGCAGAAAGAACGGCGAGACCAATGTCTACGGTCCCAATGAGCTTATTCCTTGGAAGGACCGCTTCTCTGCCAAGGAGATCATTGTGACCTGGATTAGACCTTTCAAGATGTTCCTTACCGAGCCCATCGTCCTTACACTGTCACTCCTCTCTGGTTTCAGTGATGCTCTCATCTTCATGTTCCTGCAATCATTCTCTCTTGTTTATGGCCAGTACAACTTCTCAGCATATCAAGTTGGTCTTGCATTCCTTCCTCTTCTCATTGGATACTTCATCGCCTGGTTTTCTTTCTTCCCTGCCATTGCCCGTAACAAGAAGGAGCGCCGCGATCATCCCAATGATGAACACGCACAGTACGAGTCTCGTCTGTGGTGGCTCTTGTACACCGTTCCTTGCCTGCCTATCGGTCTGTTTGGATTCGCCTGGACCAGCTTGGGACCTCCTGTGCACTGGATCGGTTCCATGATCTTTGCAGCCATCATCGGTATCGCCAACTACTCCATCTACATGGCCACCATCGATTACATGATTTGTGCTTACGGGCCTTACTCTGCATCAGCTACTGGTGGCAACGGCTGGTCTCGTGATTTCCTTGCCGGTGTCCTCACCGTTCCTGCTACTCCCTTCTTCCAGAATATTGGTGGCAGATACCATCTCGAATACGCGTCTACAATCCTGGCTTGCATCTCTTGCTTGCTGGTTATTTCCGTGTACGTTATCTACGTCAAGGGACCAGTGCTGCGCAAGCGCTCGCCATTCGCTCAACAACTGTCCAGCGCTCGCGAAGAAAACGGTGGAAGAAGAGCCTCTGCCATTTATGGGCCTAGCAGGCAAGCTTCATTGGCCAACTCGGTCAAGTCCAACCCAAGTGGTCGCAAATCGAGTGCTGCTGCTTAAATGTGCATTGCATCGCATGTATGGATAGAGTTCCATCAATATTAGCAGTCTTATAGAAGTCTGACTATTACGAAATTTTAATAGGCCTGGACCAGAATAGATACCCATCTTCTTCATCAACGAATATTTTCTTAATTGTTATCACCATAGTGCCTTTTCCTAAATTAAGTGTTGTAGGGTGTTCCAAACGCCCTTCTTGTGTTGTCAACAAAGCTGAGCTTCAAAAGTCAACGTTTTGACAAAATGCTTGGCTTTTGTCGTTCGTCTGGCTGCATGCGGCACACTACGCTTTATTGTCGTCTTCCCTGCTGAATAACATCATTGCATACTTACCCAGACTTTGTAATGGTATTAGATCTCTCGCATGCTTCTAAGTTCACTGAGAGTGCCGAATTGGATCGTCGGACCCGCGCCTTGGTTACTTCATGCTAATATCCAGGATTATTGGACCTGATACTCGAATGTAGAGGAACAGACGTTCATATTTACGACGAAAAAAAATGATCATAGAGACAAGATATTTGATCTTAGTCGACATATAGGCATGGCCAAAACAATATCCTGAATTGTGGCTTCCGCCTGACATATGACCACAACCAATCGAGCACTTCTAATACTAGCCATAAACCCTCAACATTACCGTCATGGATGCGTGTCTCCTTCTGCTTGCCTGAACATCTCCCGCTGGAAACCAACCTTGTATTGCTTGGACCAGAAACAGCTCCATGTGTATCGAACATGTTGTGGTTGTCCTCACCACTGCAGCCCAGTCAGATGTATCCCTGCCATCACTTCTTGGTTGATCCCTTGCTTTTCTTTGTCTCCGCAGAAACCGTGCCGTTGCTCTTGATGGATCCTCCGGAGAATCTATTAGTTGTCAGCATAATCACAACCACAAAAAACATTGTTGGAGGACGTTTACCTTCTAGCTCCATCCCTCAAAATCTGCCCGCCGGTATGCACCGCATTGTCAAGTCCTCTTCTGAGCTTAGACTTCTTCTCGACGTGGAGTCTCCCAGTTTCGGTTGATTTGGCAATAGACGAGTTGCTCTGGACTTTTGCACCTGCGCCTTGACTCTGACGTTGACGTTGACGGCTGGCGTGAGTGTGGGCAGTATGGTCAGAGGTACGAGACGGGACAGACCCAGTACGGGAGTGACTAGCTCCAATCTCGGAACGCTTGGTTTTGGCTGGAACCGAACTGGAACGAGAGACAGAGACATTGGCTTTGAGCGGAGACTTTGAACCGTGTGTACTGGAATTGACTTCGCTTCGACGAGGGGGGTTGCCGATGTCCTTGAGATGAAGTTTGGAGCGGCTCTCGGCACGAGGAAGACGATGATGATCGATAGCTTGGCTTGGGTTCTGACGGTATGGAAGACCGTGGTCTGCCAAGCCTCCCAAGTTTTGATCAGGACGAGCAGACCAAGAACGATCATGAGAGCTGTACTCAGATGATTGAACAGCATCAAGATGCTGATAGTCGGGAACATGAAATTGGCCACTGTTCATCGGACTGGAAGCAGCAGAACCTTGTCCGTAGGTGTTGGTGCTGTGTCTATCCTGACTCTGTTGAGAAATAGATGGATTGCGCGGGTCCTCGTGGATGGCCAGGGGAATAGCAGAGTCGGGTCTCCATACACACCATATGCGACGTCCATCGAACTCCAGTGGGAAAGGCTGACCCATAACGTCGTTGCTAGCTTGGACATGTGGAACCTGTGGTGTAGCCGAAGAACTTATGCCGACAGAAGGCACACGGACTGCGTACTCGTGTCTGTTGGAGTCAGATGCATAGTCATATTCGTAGGCGTTGGCGTCCTTCGGCTTCAATGAAGGGGAAGGGGATGAGTCGTCACTACGGAAGGGATTGGGCTTCGGCTTGCCTAGGTCTTCATGAGCTATCGGCCTGTACGGAAGTCAAGCCCGTCTTACCTTGCGGCATGGCTGTGTCGTTACCGGCAGCATGAGGGACATGATTGTTGTTGGTTTCATTGCTGTTGCCGGTTGCATTGAACCTGGTGACATCAACATTCTCGTTGTAGCGTGGAATGGTGTCCTTCTTCAAGATTGATGCAGGTCTAGCTCCATTATTACGGATAGTAGTATCGATGCTGCATGTTTTGGTGGGACGGTCAGCCTCTATGAGTGACTCAGCATGGTCCAAGGCACTTCGAATATCTGCCAAATCTTCATCGTTCTCTTCGTCCTGGCCTTTGGCACGTTGTTCACAGATGTCTTCATACAGCTGCACTGCATTATCAAGCTCCCTCTAAAGACAGGCGTTTGGGTTAGTGCATTGCCAAAACGAGCGCACGCGTATCAAGTTTCACGAGGACCCTCAGCAAACAAATTTGTCACCAAGCCAACCCAGGCATGTTGAACAGAATCAAGGCCACCGGAGGAGGATTCATTGAAAGCCTGACCAGGTGGTTCCAGGTTCAGGACTCTCTGAGCCGCTCAATAGTGGGATTGATTCTTCTGAACATGCATGGGTGGGTCAATTGATGACTTGTGTTGTCGAGATTCCCTGTTGGACCTTCATACGCACGTGAAGGAGAACTGCAGCATTCTGCTTGATCAGAAAAAACTCACATTAGCTTCATCCCAGTCCTCGAGAGCGCAGACGATGAGAATGCGGGCGCGCATTTCATGGTAATCCGAGATCTCCTTGTATGTCAGAAGAGCACGGCATTCGGCGACACATGGGCCGTATCTCTCAACATCGTAGAGACGATGAGCATATACAAGGCGCTGACACATATCGGGGGCGAGGCGGGCAGTATCGTTTGACGCCATGAGAGTCATGGGTGGTAGCTCCATTGCTTCGAATAACAACAATGTAAGTTATGTTTTGTACAAGCTAAGGTCAAGATGGGAAGCGAAGGTTGTAATTCGTGACCAAGGCGGTATAGTAAAGACGCTACAAACGTTAAGCAAGACACGACAGTGATATCACTATGCTTGCAAGACCCTTCACTTTCGTGCTCAAGTCTGGTTTCTGCTTTATTCGCTTTTTTTTTCCCTACAGTACATCCGTCACTCTCAACTTCTTGTCTGACCACTGCTCTTGACACCGCCTTCCAGCTTCTGACACCCTATTCCTCTATTTTCATTGTCCACTAGTCGTCATATTCACTACTTCTTCTGCTGCTCTGTGTCTTGTACTGTCCGATATATCCTCAGATGACTTCGTCCAACTATCATGCCTTCCAAGAAGAGCCGTTTCGATGGGATTGACATCGAAGGGATTGATCTAGACGTCACTGATTGAACATCAACGGATCTAAATTACCTTCTCCGACACAGGCATATATGAGCCACCAAGGCTGCTACAGTCGCCAACAGAAGTGCTGCTCTTGATGGCTAACGCTGGCAAACCATCTGTAGCCGTCCAGCCGTTGCTTCTGGTGATGACAAAAGCTTTTCCAAGAACAATGGACTCCAGGACACTCTATTTAATTTCATCGTTTCTAGATTCTCATTAACCTGGAGCAAAATAGATGAGAGAACCCCACTGTTCCCAATGACAAACCTCATCGAGAATGTCCATCACGGAATGTCTCACAGTCGGGTGTCATGTGTTGCAATAGCAATTTTGGTGTTGTCAAGTGCTGTATATACAGTGGATGTCGATGTGTTTGACAAGAATTCTCACACTACACGTGCTTGACATCTACTTCTTCTTCTAAGGATCAACATGAAATACAAAAATCTACCTATATCAATTAGACCCTTGCAAGACTGTTTGCAGACACTCACAATGCTATGACTCGCGCCAGTAATCGATGAGAAAGACTGCTGCATGATGCATGTCAGGGCCACCCGGATCACCAGTCATGAAACTCGCTCTACGGCGTCGGCTTCAACTCCTTCCAAACCACATCACGACTTCCACGAGATTACTAGTTACTTGCACCATCAACCCTTCCAGCAGTATTCGTTGCTTCGACTCCTTGTTCAATAAATTATCTTGACTGCGGGTGGTGCATCAAAAGCGGCCCTGATCCTCTCATCCCGACATCTACGTCTCGTCATGAATTATTGAGGATTAGATAAAACATTGAATACCCGAGACTTTCGACTCACAATGAAAACGATGTGCAGACTACCTAATGAGATTTGGACAATAATACTAAACCCATTTCTACCGGACAATTCAGAAGATCTGGATCGAGTAAAGCAACAAACATTAGCAAATTGCTGCCTAGTCTCAAAGGATCTTTGCGCTGCCGCTCAACCTTTGCTTTGCAATTATTTTGTCAAACCTGGACCACCGAGTCAGCAGAACCAGTTGAATCGCCTGAGTGCAGCAGCAGCTAACGGAACCTCTGGATCTGGAACCAAAGATGATGGCAGTTGTCTATACAGAGCGACCTCGCGACTAGAGTTGTTTTTATCGACTTTGATCAAGCGACCTGAGCTTGCACATTGGGTAGAACACCTGAAGATCGAAGAATTCTTTGACGACGCAGAATCTCGCGATATTAACGTGAGAACTGTACCGCCCGACCATGCCTTGAGCGAATTCTTCGGAGACGCGGTGCGAAAGATTAAACATGCCTCATCATTTCAAACCGTTTTCTGGGATATTTTGGAGGGCAATCTTCGTCAGGGACTCGAAAGTGCACAAGTAGCTTTGTTACTAGCATTGACACCCAACCTACGATCTCTCCACCTCGAGCACTCAGCCGCCAATGGTCCCGATTTGGGAAAGGACGTTCAAGGTCTGCTGGACCAGTGCTTCAGCTCCCAATCATCCGATTCCCTCCAACTGTTCTCTCGCCTGGAGAGGTTCAACGTCCGAGAACCCACAATACCTATCGAATCCTACGAGGACGAAGAGGGCGAACCAGAAGAGGTCAGAATACATTTCCGTCACGTCGCTGATTTTCTAGCGCTTCCCACGCTCAAGTCGTTTTCGGTTTATGGGATGAAGGAATTTTCGGAATGGGAGAAACCATTGCCTGGTCTTCGACACCTCAGGATCGAAAACTGTGCTGTTCAGCCAACTCAATTACACAGTCTGATGGAAGCCTGCCCGAATCTGGTGTCACTGCAGATTGTATTCTCTCGCGTCTTTCCGGTCGATGTTTCTGACAGATTCTCGGACGCATTGGACAAGATGGCCGGGACATTGGAGCGGTTGTCCCTGTATGCTTTTGGGCTATGCGTGTACCCCATAACTTCCCGACCGTTCGATTTACGCGGGTTTGAGAAGTTGAAATGTCTGGAATTGGACGAAGACTTGATCAGCATACCGCAATCGTATTTGAGTCGTGATTGGATGTTGTTCCCTCCTCGATTGGAGTGCTTTAGCATGCGGAATATCAGTGGAGCTTCCTTCGTCGACGATGACGACCTGATGTCCAATTTCATTCATAAGTTTCCTAGTATCAAGCACATCGGCTTCGGGGTGCATTGGAACGAAAGTGGCGAGGCTTGGGCCGGCATCGAAATGTTGGAAGAAAGATCAGATGGAGAGACCGAATACGGGTCCGACGAGGACTTCGAAGGCAAGTCTGACGATGATTTCAAGAACCCGGTCAACAAAGCGTTTCAAGACAGGATGTATCAATTTATGGAACCGCAGCCTCCGAACGAGTATTGTAATGGACACGGGGGATATTTTTCATATATTTAGGTGGTAGTACCTTCTCATAGACCCAACTTTCCCAAGTCCTTGATCAGATTGTCCAACCTCGCAGCTTGTACATCAGTGCCCGCTGTGCTGAGATCAACCACCCAACCCGTCTTGACCCTATCTTTGTCATTCGACAAGGCAATATTGCGCCTTGCGTCGGCAAAGATCTCCTCGGCCTCTGCTGATAAGGGAATGCGCATCTTAAGCGCTGCTTGCTCTACACTCAGGACCGCAAACCGCGATACAGGAAATAAGGGGCCTGCACGTTGTAAAAAGCGTAGGGCAATCAGAAACCCTTCTCCATCGAGGGGTGAAAAAGATAGACTGAGTGCCGAGGCGGAAGGTAGTGTTTGGAAAGCCACGCTTAGTGCATATTGAGTGGTTATGCAAGGGATTTGAATGTTCGGGTAGGCGGTCACGAAATGTTGGATCAAGGTGCGAAGGTTCGCTGCGGAGGACTTTGAGGCTGGTATTGCGGGATCTTCTGGTAGGCCTACGGTGCGGAGAGGTGTTGTGCGGTATAGCAGAGAGGTAGGACTCGTGGTGAAGGGACGGAAGAGCTCCATGATTGCGTAATGATATGAACAACTAGAGGTTAGCCACGTTAGCCATTTTACAGACAAACGAATAGACACATCTAATTTACTGTAGCAATAAAAGCTGTGGTGTAGCGTTATCTAACACCTTTAGGATGGGATCTAGAGTGTCCCACCGAGCCCGTAGTCGTCCATATATTTGTATCGAAGCTTCGAGATAGGAACTGGTGAGATCAGTATGTAGATGCCGCTGGTGAAGGATTGAGATATCATTGGTAATGACAGAGATTTAGCTCGGGCGCTGAATATCTCATCCGTAAGAGCAGGATTGTTCTGCCGGATCAATGACCATGGCCACGGCATCCAAAATTCGTTCTGAGACTCCTGCTTCGAGATAGGTATCCCAACAGCTGGTGGCGCAGGTAAATATAGGTTTGATCTATAAGCGAGTTCTACCATTCTGTGATGCCGGTCAGCACGAGAATGTCTCCTTTTTCTTCCGGGCTGACCGAGAGTAGGTATGGGACTTACGAGAGAACGGAGAAGAAGCCCCATGCAAACACGGCTCTTGCCCGGGTTCGCTGTGGAAGTGTTTTGTCGTATACACTAGATGCAGCCCCTGGCTGATAGAGACCAATATTCAAGGCAATATGCCTAGCTTGAAGTAGGTAGGGAAGAGCAAGTTTATCCGTCCCTAGGGTGCTATGTAAAGTCCAGTATATCATGTTTGCTGCAGCGGTCGCAATACTGCCCGGTTCATTGTTGTCGAGGTCCAGTAACCGCTTAGTCTCATACATACCGTAATGCCCAGCAATAGCAGCCGCATCAGGATTGATGTAACTATAGTTTTTCTGCGCTCTTCGTGTTAGCTAGAAGTATCTGGAAGAATCTCGAAGAACACCTGGATGATCTCACTGCACCATAAGCCATAATAGCATTCACAAGGCACTGTGAACATGACTCTGAGGGTGATCGCGATAACCCTTCAAGAAAATCGTCTTCGTCAAACAATCGCCAAGAAGGATGGTCCCAGGTGAGGTACGACGTGAGGATACTCTTGAAGTCCTCATCGTTCAAGTACGAGACGCCCCAATCCAAACCTCGAACACGGTTGAGTCGTTCATTGTGACGCCATTTGGGCACAGATACGAACGATCTGATCGCGCGAGAGTCATTTTCGCGGTTATTTGGTAGCCTGTTGCATCTCATTGTATGCGTTTGTGGAGAGGCTGGCGAACTAAAACCATCTTCGACAGAGGCACTGGCATCATCAGAAAACATTGAGGTTCTCATGGTCGGATATAGATATCAGAAGACTCACACTAACGTGCTGAACGAGGGGAGCTTCGAAAGCAGGTCCGTAGCAGACTTCGGAGAGCCCGATATTGTTCTGTCATTCCCATGCCGACCTACATTCACATCCAAAGCGACCATGGTCTCACTTGGATAACTTACATGACCACTAGATTGTACTGAATTTAGCGAGCTGTCGTCGAGATCGTCTTGTCCAGATACAATGATGGGGATTCGTTCAATAGCAGCAGCAGCAGCAGCATCATCAAGACGAGCAGGCAGATCTCGTGCAAACTGTAACGCCACGTCAAGGTCTTCTCCATCTCTCAGCAATCCCAAGATCCTCTGGGCGTCAAGCCGAGCCACGGTCCTGAGTCTCGACAAGATCTCGTGCTCGTCGGGTGTTTGCAGTTGCAATGCTTCATGTTTCCGTTTCAGGGCGATAATGGGAGGTGCATCAGGTTCGGCACTGTATACACATATTGACATCCGCTCGGCGCATTGTTGACAGGCAGGACGCGAGCCATCACACTGCAGATAATATATTGCTTGAGTCTCTCCAAACTTATTTCAACTCGAAAAAAATACTAGCCAACTAGCTAGCTAGGTAGGTCCTCGCTCACCCTTCATTTTCGACTTCTGCATTGGTTGCACGCGACCTGTTCAAAAATTTCGTATTCCTTTTCGATAACAATTGAGGAAGGGGGTCTCTTACGGTCACCTGTGATCGTTTTCTCGAAGACTCCTGCCGAGGCAGAGACGTAGAAGTTTCCCCTGTCATCAGGCATCGACGACGTTCACCGTAATGCTTCCTAAACCCAGACAGACCCTAGACTCCTGTATAAGAGCTGAACCAGGGTCAAGCATGCGAGCAAGATGACGGCAAAAATATGATTAAATGGGAGTTGAAATGTTGTTGTCGAAGACTATTCTATCATACCTGAATAACGTTTTTTCGAGTATGGAGAGAGCACGGTACGGAAGATGGTGGCGATGACTTCGTGGCGTTCTCATTGGCCGCGAAATCGTTTTTTCTCAACAGGGACCAGACAGGGTCTATCGAATTTATTGGACAGAAGAGCCGTATGTCGAGATTGTACACGGATGATAGTTCTGAATGGTCTCAAAATGCGTAGAGCCATGTGCGCAACTTGTTTATTGTGAGTATAGAGATGAAAAATGAAAGGCAAATAGCGCTTCCCGAACACCAAGCTTATGCATGTCGAAGCAAAACCCCCAAAAAGAATCCCTGATCATTGATTGAATAGAAAACGATGTGAAGTTATTTGCGATGCTTGCAATCCACACTAAAAATCTCGGCCTGACCCCATGCATTCAACACCATAGCATGGAGTTGTCCTCCACCAACACAGCCACCATCGAGACCTTTACTCCACGGTTTCAAGTTGAGCTTTCGAGGGCTGTCATGACCATAGACAACGACAGATGGGTTAGGGTGCTTGGCTATGGCTGGAGAATCCTCACTGCCAACCCCGTGTATCCGGTCCCATGATCTCCACCATTGGCTGGCATCCTTTGGCTCTGTGGCTTGTCCGAAAAGCCAAGAGAGGAAAGTGGATGAGCGTGTCCGGTCGAGACGATCATTGTACCAGCCCCAGACTCGCTCCCAGGGGATGCCCTTTTTACGATCTTCACTCGGGACGTGGTTGGAGGGGCTCATGCTGCGCATGTTCATGACAGAGAAGGGATCCTGGCGCAAAAGAGGCACTGACGGGACAAGACCAGCATGCACGACATTGATGTCATTCTGGACCAGGAAGTGATGCTTCTTTTTGGACTTGTGGGACGCGAGTCCAGGAGCAGGGTGTGATAGCGGCGTTAGTGCAGGTATATGAAGGATCAAAGGGAATGATTTCAGATAGGTAAATTGGCGACGCTTGAAGTATGGCAACAGAGCTTCTCCTTTCAAGCCGGCACCGTTTGGCGAGGTTGAGAGGTCCTCGGTAGAGTCGTTAGCAGATTTGACAGAGTCTTCATCTGCACTCCGTAGGTGGGACTTCGCTGCCAGCAAGATACGATCTTCGTGGTTGCCTCGTACAGACAGAGCATCAAGAGACATCAGGGTGTTGACGACGCCAGGCGAGTCTGGACCTTTGGCGATAACGTCACCGGTGGCAATGATTTTGTCATACTCTTTGTCGAAGTTGACGGTCTTTAGCAGATCGAGGAGTTCGTGCTTGCAGCCATGGATGTCGCCAATGAAGATTAAGCGTCGCTTGCCGTCGGGATCAGCAGTCCCACCTGGGATATACTCTGCTGCCAACTCTTGCACCTGAGTTATGTCGTCAAATTTGCCGGGCGTTTCCTGGCCGAAAGAGGTAGTGTCGTCGAGGCCTTTGATCAATTCTTGTCTTTGACGATAGGCGGGTAGCACAAAGACATTCAACACGAAGTAGAAGATTACAAAAGCGAGCAGAGAGGCTATCATTGTGCGGCGGAATTTGCGAGAATCAAAGAGCGCACGGAGATATCTGATGAACGAAGCATCGGAATCAAGGTCGCAGCAATGCTGTAATTCTTTGTAATCGTCGTCGTCGTTGTCGTCTTCGTCGTCCGAGGAGTCGCGGTCGTATTTCTCCGAATGTTGCCAGGCGTTTGTCACCTGGTCGATCAAGGGACGAGCCTCATGGCGATATTGTGCTCGATATAGGGACGAGGGAAGGTGGGTGTGCGACGAAGTCATGACTGCGTCATAGGCGAGATGGGCATGGCGGGTCCGAGTCGCTTGTCAGTGAGCACCTATCAAGAAGAGGAGCACAATTTGAAAAGAAGGTTATGGCAGGATGTACTGGGGCCAGGCAGCAAACAAATACGCATGAGAGAATGACATTGATGCGCCGGCAGCCGGGCACCGAAGAGTCAAAGACATGTCGCCGCGTGGACGCTGCCGTCGTGCGGCTTGGCGGATTGGATTGTCTCCTGAACGCCTTCCCGTACTCGTGATCGAGACTAACGTGCTCTGCATCTGCCTGTTCCGAGAACCTATCTGCCTCATGTAATCCACCTACCTGACGATGCTGCAACAACAAAAGTAGATACCATTTATCCCTGTCGGGACTGTTTCGATCAGTCATGCAACATGCGTTCAAGTGAGAGAGAGGGTAGTGAGACAGAAAAGAGGCCAGTGCGTATTGGGTCATTCTGTCCCGATACGGCCTAGCAAGGCTTCCGCACGGTGAATCTTGACTCGTGCTTGCCCTGCGGAGCTTCCTTCCCCACGTTACGCGGTGCGCGTCTTCGCAAATAATCGACCGCGTACTGTACGCATACTGCACTGTACCTTCCATTCATAATCTCACAACCAAAACCAAATGCCTCGATTGCGCAGTCGCCGCAGCGCCGTCGCTGAGCCCTCGCCCGAAGAGCCCGTCGAGGAGGAAGTCGTGGCCGCCCTGGGTTCAGCTCACGAGGACGAGCTAGAGCAAGCAGATGAACAGGAAGACGACCAGAGCATTGAGGGAGCCCCGAGACCGCTACGCTTCAAGGAGACTCTTACCTGGCGCGCCGGTAAACCCATTGCAGTCGCCGAGCTACTGCGACGCCTGAAGACGCTGCACCAAGAGCTGAGCCAGCTCGATCAAGAAGATGCCCACCGTGAATCATTGGTACCAGTCGCGCAGGAGCTGGCCAACCGGAACCTGCTCGAGCACCGTGACCGAGGTGTCAAAGCCTGGACCGCCCTCTGCATTGTTGAGATGTTCAAGCTGCTCGCTCCCGATGCTCCCTTCAAGGGCACTCAGCTGAACCAAATCTTCTCACTCATCATCACCTTCATTCTGCCCTCCCTCGCCAACCCGCGAGACCCGTACAACGACCAGCACCTGCAGATCATCCGCTCCCTCGACGAAGTCAAGAGTATTGTTCTACTCACAGATATCCCAGGCGCCGACAGCCTGCTGTACAAACTCTTCACCGGTGCCTTTGATGTTTTCGCAGACACTTCCAAGAATGACAAAGCCGAAGAGTTGAGCAAGAACGTTGAACATCACATAACCAGTCTGCTGGCCACTGTTGTCGATGAGAGTGCATCCTTGCCTAACGATGTTGTCGACATTGTCCTCGCACAATTCCTTCGTCTCGATCCGACCATATTCCCTTCTCAATTATCAAAGTCTACCCTCGATGCGTCGCGCCCTTTCCACCTCCAACTACCCCCACCTGCCTACAACATGGCCAAGAGCATCTGCAATTCCTGTCCGGACAAGATGTCTCGTATGGTTGCCCATTATTTCAATTCCATCATCGCCGACCTATCGGACGGTGCTGACCTTTCCAAAACTCGCAAATCCACTTCACGTCGTCGTGGTGCTAACGACGACGAGGAAAGTGAAGACGAAGACCGAGACGCTCCTCCAGCCGGTCCAAGCCCTGAAGAGTTGAAATCGCTAGAGAAAGCCCATAGGCTGTTACGAGAATTGTGGAGATCTGCCGCCCTTGTTATCCAGAATATCGTCCCCCAAATCGAGACTGAACTTGGCGCTGAGAATGTCGATGTGAGGCTGCTGGCCACCGAGACTGTCGGCGATCTCATATCTGGAATTGGGGCGGCAGGCCCGCCCTCTCCCGTTGCCCTCGATCCTGCCGCATATCCTTCACAAAGTCTTGATCCTCCTTCGGCTTACACTAGATCCTACAACTTCCTGACCACTCCTGCTGCTCCTCATGCCTTCTCAACCGTCCATGCGTCAACATACCAGGCCTTCCTTAGCCGACGCAATGACAAATCTCCCCTAGTTCGGTCCATTTGGGTCACATGTGCTGGTCGCATTCTGTCTACCTCTGCCGGTGGGGTTGGCCTGGACCCCAAAGAGGAGAGCGATATCCTAAAATACATTTCCGACATGCTCGTGGACACCGACGAACGTGTACGCCTAGCTGCCGTTCAGTCTATCGGTCGCTGCGATTTTGACACCATTATTCAGCGTATTGGCTCGAGTGGAGGCGTCACTGACCCCGGCTCTGTTTTGGCCAACCTCGCCGACAGAATCAAAGATCGCAAGCACAGTGTACGCATTGAGGCTATGACTCTGTTAGGTCGCATCTGGGGTGTAGCTGCTGGTGCTATCACTGAAGGTAACGAGAGAGTCCGGACACTTCTTGGCCCGATTCCTTCTCGTGTCTTTGATGCCATCTACATCAACGATCGTGAGATAAATGCCCTTGTTGAACAAGTTCTCTACGACTCTCTACTGCCATTGAGTTTCCCTCCGATCAAGATCACTAAGTCTGCATCAAACGGTGACTCTCAGCGTGTCAAGGACAGCCAAGTCGCATCTTATCAAGTTGAAAAATCACCAAACCCCGACGCAATACGTGCTGAGCGCATCTTAGTCCTCGTACGTGATCTTGAACAACGGGCTAAGACTGTCTTCTTCAGTCTTCAATCACGTCAAATAAAAATGGCGCAATACCTCGAGGCTCTTTTGAAACGTTGTGAGGACTACAACGGAGGCGTAGGATCGAAAAATGGCAAGGAAGGGAGCAGCTCTCTGTCCAAACTGATAGAATTCTTTGCTCGTGAACGTCCCGAGCCTCTGACATCGAACGAACATCTCTGGAAGTTTGCAAAGAAGCATGATCGTCGTTGCTATCAGCTTATCCGCTTCGCCGTCTCTCCTGATAGTGACTACAAGAAGGTGAACAACGCAATCAAAGAGCTGATAAAACGTATCGAGGAGCAGCCTGGACACAGCTCAGCAGTGCTTGGGACACTTCTTCCAATTATTCACCGAGCCAGTGTTCTAGTGTACAACAAAAGCCACGTTCCTACCATCGTGGACATTTCGAGAACGGAGAGCAAGGGTCTTGGATCCGCAGCGCATGAGGTTCTCCGAGAGATTTCGACATATAACCCAGAGGTCTTCAAGGCGCATGTGCGCAGTCTCTGCACAACTTTGCAAGAGCAGGTGCCATCAGCAGACAGTCCCACCGATCCTGGTGTTGTTGAGACGCTCAAGGCATGCGCAGGCTTTGCACAAAGGTTCCCTGCAGAGATTCCTCACGATCGTGCCTTTCTACAGGCTATGGTCCAATTTGCTGTTCGCGGCAATCCCCCAATAGCCGCAAAACATGCAGTATCGGTGGTCGTGGCTGCAGACGAAAAGAAAGATATGTACGTCAAGGATATCGTCACCAAGTGTGTTGAAGGCTTCGAATATGGTCAAGATGATTATCTCTCCAAGCTCGCCGCCTTGAGTCAACTTATGCTTCTTTCCGGGAAGGACACCGAAGACCAACACGACAACATCATGGAGATTGCCATCCAGAAAGTCCTGCTTCAAGTACGCACCGAAGCCCAGGCTACAGATGTCGAATGGCAAGAGGAAGTAGACGAAGCATGCACAGCCAAGATCTTCGCGTTGAAAATACTGGCAAACCGTCTGAGATTCTATGCCATGTCATCACCCGACAGCGAGATGGAGACAATCACAAATGAGCTGGCGCCACCAGTCTTTAAGCTGTTACACAGAATCATTGAAAAAGATGGAGAGTTGTCCAAAGGCGAAGGCGAAACCCCCAAGCCTCACAGGGCTCGTCTGCGGCTAACTGCAGCGGTGCTTCTCCTCAAACTCTGCTCTGCTCACAAGCGCTTTGATGGGATGGTTACTCCAAATGATTTCAACAAGCTTGTCGTCATAACACAAGATGCCTTACCAGAGGTGCGATCCGAATTTGTGGATGCCATCAAGAAGTATCTAGGTCAGGGAGGACTACCACACCGGTTCTATACTCTAGTGTTCATGTTCGCATTCGAGCCGAACGAGTCTATCAAAGAGGCGACCATCACATGGCTGAGAGGACGATCCATGAACTTTGCTAAAGCAGGTGACACGGTCATTGAGGCTACTTTTGCACGTTTCCTCAGTCTGCTGGCCCATCATCCCGACTTCTCTCCAGATCCACAGAATTTGCAAGATTTCGTGCAGTATATCATGTTCTATCTCAAGGCTGTTGCTACGCAAGAGAACATTGCTTTGATATATCACGTTGCCCAGCGTATCAAGTCCGTCAAAGACGGTATTGAAGCGACCAAGAGCGACAACCTTTACTGTCTCTCCGATATTGCACAAGCGATCGTGCTCCGTTATGCGGACGTGAAAGACTGGTCATTGAACATGTGGTCTGGCAAGCTACGCTTACCTGCCGGACTTTTTGCCTCTCTGCCCAATCACACAGTTGCTCAAGAGATTGCTGATAAGCAGTATGCCCCTGAAGTATTGCTTGACAACATTGACGATCTCGTCCGTGTCAACATGCGTACCAAGAAGCGTAAAGCCGAGACTACGAGTGACCCGGCCAAGAAGCGTGCAAGAGCGAGCGATGGTGGCAAGACTGCGAAGGCGGTATCGAGGAAGAAGGTCCCCAAGGCTGTCAAGACACCCAAGAAACCACGTGCGTCGAACGCATCGGCCAAGGTGCCGGCTAGCGAGATTCGTCGCAGTTCGCGCAAGTCAAACGCCAAGAGCTATATCGAAAATAGTGACAGCGAAGATGATGTAATGGGAGATGCTGCCGATGATGACGAAGAGAGTGACGAAGACGAAGAAGACGAGGAAGAGCAAGCAGAGGAGGAAGTCGAAGACCATGAAGAGAAGCAGCAAGAGGATGGAAAGGAGGAAGACCAAGAAGAAGGAGAAGAAGAAGAGGAGGAGCGAGAAGAGTCACCAATTGCTCCACCACCTCCTGCAAAGAAGACCACCACTCGCGGGCAAGGGAACAAGAAAGCAGCGCCCAAGCCTCCACCAGCGACTAGCAAACGGCAGACTAGGAGTAGAAAGAAAGGAGATACCAAGGATGCAGGAGATGATGATGGTCCAGGTCTGAGTCAGCCACCATCTGACATGGAGGAGTAATTACAGGACATGAATTTTTCTTCTTTTGCTCGAAAGTGTTTTCTCTTGTTTGTCACATCTGTTATGCATTCCGAATATGCTGGAACCAGCGGTAGGCGCTCTATTTCTTCCCTTGTTATTCTCCCTTGCTCAGATTTGTTTCCTTCGAGAGTCGAGGCACGAAGGAGACATATATAGTTGTTCTTTGTCTTTTCCCTTACCGGTTGTTGTTCTTCCACCTTTTGTACAGTACTAGCTAGCGGCATTATCTATTATGTTTCTCATCAATACAGAAATTTTGTTCATTCACAGACGTGTGTGGGAATGAGAAGAAACTTTGATACATGAATAAAATCCGCCTGTGCTCATGAGTGAAGGAAGAGATGGATCAATGGACAGGGAAAGAGTGAATTGGATTGGATAGGGAAAAAGTGAATCGAATTTCATGACTCCTTCTTTGGTACTCGCGGACGTTGTGTATTGCTTACTAGAGAGACATGTTCATCTGTCCTCCCTTGTTCAGACGACGACGTTGTACTTCACACACCGAACAATCACATGCGCAAAGAGCATGGCTAAGCTGATAACAGAGTCCATCCCTCAACATCAAAGATCTCTAGCAGACCTAGCTCATTGAATGCCAGGGTATTCGACAGTCAGAAAGCCACAATGGTAAGGGATTCATAACAGGCTTTGAGGTCATTCGATCGCCCTTGCCGGGAAAAAAGTGTCTATATCTGTACTTTCGTAGAGCCATGAGACGAAAACAACCCATGTAAAAAGTTTTTTTTTTTTGAAAAAAAAAAAAAAAAGAAAGAGAAAATCGGCCACCAATATTGCCAATCCCAGCTTCAGAGAGACCATGAGGTTCGTGAAAGAAAAAAATGAACAAAGAAGGAGAAGATGAGAATGCAGAAGATATCGACCAGGATATCAGCTGTACCAACCACGGGCACCGAGAGCACCGCCACTACTTTGTCCGTCACCACGATGTGATATTAGTGGTTGCTTGATGTGGAAGGCTTGGATGAGTTGCTTCCAGGTTCTGTAATCAATGCTGAAAACGGCTTGATTCCTTTTTGAACCCTTTTCTCGTTGCTCGGACACTGTTTGAGGTGTTGCCGGTACTGTTATAGATTGTTAGTAGATGCAAATTAAGTATAGTTGTAGAAAACTTACTCAAGGTTGGCAGGCCATTGTCGTCCATATGCAAGCCGACATTACCTTCCTTGATCAGGAAACTGATGTAGAAGAGATTCTCGACCGTTTGACCGAAGTTGTGTGGGTTGATGGCAAAGTCAAACAGACTTGGACCGCCTGTCGGTGTGATTCGATGGCGTCTCATCTCTGCCAAAACTTCGTCGTCTTCCAGGTCTCCCAGCGCTTCTATCGCTGCGGTGGCGTTGGCGCAATGAACTTCTAATAAGTTCTTGATGTTTTGACATAGTGTCGTCAAGGCGTTGTTCTCGTTGGGGTTAAGATCTCGTTCAGTCAGAGCTTCTGGACGGACTTCTTGAACTCTATCATCCCTCGTCTGGCGGGCTCGCCGTTGTGTTTGTGCTCGAACCTTCTTCTGAACTGACAAGGGACCGAGTAGGAAACTTGGAGCCGGAGGTCGTAGATTGGAAGGGAAACAGGCACGAGAACCCAGTACAGCCCAGTCGAGAATATCGTCTTCATCTTCCTCGTCTTCATCATCGTCATTACGGCGAGTCTGACGTTGACGTGCGCGCTGGGTGGAAGGGACGGCACCAGAACGACCTTGATCGCCCTTCATGAAAAGGATGCATCTGGATACGAATTCATCCAGATCGACACCGGTTGATGTATCTCCCAACACAAGTTGAGCAGAGCGTTTGTATGCCAAATCAGAGACATTGACCAAAAGCCGAGAGTCGAGAGTGGCATCCGAAGTTTGTTTGACATTTGCGAATATAGCATTTGCGCGATCAATGGTTCGGTTGAGGCCAGAGCCGTCCTGGTTCAGATAGAGGTCCTTGTTCTCTGTGACATGTCAGACAAGACCAACACAGAGGAGTGAGGTGAGTGGTAAAGTACCGTTGAATTCGCGCTCCAAGGCACGAGATTTCTTCTTGATCTCCTGGCGCTCATGCTGATCTTGGGTTGGATCGTAATAGCGCGACTCTTGGGGCTCGTCGTCATGGGCAGCAGTATTGTTATGGGTCTGGGTCCTCCTTCTCTTAGCGGAACGAGGGTCCGAGTTGGTGGATGGCGGTGGCATACGGCCTTTTCCCTTATCCCGTGTGGTAGAAGCACTTTGATTCTCTTTGTCGGATGCGGAGTTGGGTGAGTAAGGAGCGAGAGATTGGGTGAAGTCTGGGATATGTTGGTTGTTGCGATTGGCCCGCGCCATGTCTTTCAACTAAGCCTTCAACGAGAGTGATGCCAATGAAACTGCGGTCAAGGACAAAAAGATTGCTGACCTGTCTAGGGTGCAACGCGTAGTGGATGGAAAGTACGTGTGAGCGCGTTGCAATTGCGCGCCAATCAGATAATTATGATTAGATTGGAAGTGTCAGCTTTCCGCCGAGGTTCGTGCCTTCCCCTGCGATAATGGATCATGACAGGTCTTGGCTGCCATCATCTGCGATCTGGAAGCACAGACATGCAGGAGCTCGATCGAACCATGGCCGAGTAAACACTTTGTATTTTCTCTCCTTGCTCCTTCTCGTTGTTGTTTTCTGATTCAATTGAGAAACTGCTCAATCATACACAATGAGTTTCCGTGCACCTCTCAACCTGTCACGACGGGCTACGCCTAGCCAGATTGCCAAATATGCTGCCAAACCCCAGCAGTCCATGGCCACTGTCATCCCGCCTGTTATGCAAGACAATACTGGTTCCAAGGGCCCTACTGCCATGGTCTTCATGAACATGGGTGGTCCTCAAACCACAGACGATGTCGGAGATTTCTTGAGCAGGCTATTCGTATGTCTATCCCTCCAATCTCGACCATGGCCTATACTGACGTAGCTTGCAGGCCGACGGCGATTTGATCCCCCTAGGAAGACTCCAAAACTACCTCGGCCCTTTAATATCTAAGCGTCGCACCCCCAAGATCAAGAAGCAATATGCCGACATTGGAGGTGGTTCTCCCATTCGCAAATGGTCCGAACATCAATGCTCTGAAATGTGCAAGATCCTGGACAAGATCTCGCCAGAAACCGCCCCTCACAAACCTTATGTCGCCTTCCGTTATGCCGCTCCCCTGACTGAACAAATGTACCAAACTTTATTCGACGACGGATTTGGTAACGGAAAGGGTGGCAGAGCTGTTGCTTTCAGTCAATATCCTCAATACTCGTGCAGTACTACCGGAAGCTCTCTCAACGAGCTGTGGAAATGGCGTCAGAGACTCGAGACCAAGCGCGCTGGAGGTGAAATTGACGAGGCCGGTGCTATTACATGGAGCGTCATCGATCGCTGGCCAACACACCCCGGTCTGGTTGAGGCATTCGCCCAGAACATTGAAGCAAAGCTGCTTGAGTATCCCGAGGACAAGAGAGACGACGTCGTATTGCTCTTCTCAGCCCACTCGCTACCCATGAGCGTCGTCAATCGTGGCGATCCTTACCCTGCTGAAGTCGCCGCCACTGTCAACGCAGTCCAGCAACGTCTTGGCTTCAAGAACCCCCACCGCCTGGTATGGCAATCACAGGTCGGTCCCTCGGCTTGGTTGGGTGCTCAAACCAGCGACACGGTAGCAAACTTTGTCAAGAGAGGTCAGAAGGATCTCGTCCTCATTCCTATTGCTTTCACTTCAGACCACATCGAAACCCTCTTCGAGATCGACCAAGAAGTGATTCACGAGGCCAACGAGCTGGGTGCTGATGGCCGTGTGAAGAGAGCAGACTCGCTCAATGGCAACACCACCTTCATCCAGGGGTTGGCAGATCTCGCAAAGCACCACTTGGAGAGCGGGCACGTTGGTAGCAGACAATTAGGCTTGAGATGTCCTGCCTGCACCAGCCAAAGGTGTCTGGAGACCAAGAAATTCTTCATGAAGCAAGAGACGTTGTTGTAAATTTAGTTGTAGCTAGTACCCTAATCTCATCTCATGGCCATCATGTCATGCATTTTCGAATGAAATTAACCTTGAAAAGCATAACACTTGCTCCGAAAGTTTCCAACTTTTTCGCACATGCCCATGGATTGCCGACGCACCGAGCATGGTTTCTCAATACGATTGTAGATGACAACAACGCTCCAAGATCGATGGTAGCAGGTTTCGTCTAGATACCACGGTAGGAGTCAGTGGGCGGACGACGACCACGACCGTGTCCCCTGTTACCCTCTCTATTGCCGCCAAAAGCCCTACCACCACCAAACTCCGGTCCACCATCCACAAGCACATCCCCATCCTCAAAGGTATACCTCTTCAACTGATCCAGACCCCTACCCAGGGAATCCCCGTTCCTCCTCGCGTCGAGCCTGGGATCCCAATCTCTGCTCGTCTCGCGATCGATTTCGTCCAATCTGTCTTCGGCCAGATCTTCATGTACAGGCTGCCAGTACAGTTTCGGTTTCGTGGTCGTGAAGCGGAAGAGTTTGTCGAGTTCGAGGAAGGGAGCGCTGGACTCTTCTTCGATGGCTTTGGGTCTGGAGGGGGGTGCGAAGGATTGGGAAGGGCGTCTGTGGTCTGGGGAAGGGAAGGAAGGACGTCTAGTACTTGAAATACTGCCTCTAGGTCCTGTAGGTGCGGCAGGGGGGCCAGAGTGGATTGAAGGACGATGTGGGTTTGATGACGCTTCGACCAGTCTGACTTCGACGGTTTCGTAGGACTTGTCGTAGTAGAGTTCCCAGCGCTTGGCTTGGCTCGGTCTGGTGCCGAATGAGCGTTCGACTTCGATCCATTCTTGTAGACGTTCTTCCGGGAAGAAATCGGCCCAGAGGGGTTTGCGCATGGCTTCTTGTGGCCATACTCGTGCGTGTACGCTTGCCCTTGCTCGTGAGGCTGCGGAGATGGAGGTGAATAATACGAAGGCGTGAGTTCGTAGCGCGTCGACATAACAGTCTTCCACCACAGGGTCAGAAGAAGCGTTGTGGTCCGGTGGTCTGGCGAGTTCCTCGAGATGATCTCTAAGGGCGTTGGGATTGATCGGTCGTACGAGATCACGAATGTAGAGGGCACGAGTTGCGGGATGCAGGGCTGGCGATACTGCGACATCCTCGGGTTCAGGACCGGAGTTGACAGGCTCTGATTCGGCGGGATTGATCAAATTCTTGAAGCGACGCTCGTTGACAGGGCTTTTGGTGCTCCTCGAGGGTTCAAGATGCTCCTGGTCTTTGTGTGATATGTCCATCATGTCGTCGCTGGTAGCCATGGGTTGCATTTTGATATGGGCGTCGTCCAGCGGCACATCGGGCATGGCCACTTCGTTGCCCGTGACCGCATCATCACGCTGTAGATGGACGGGATCTTCTGTTTCTTGCTTCAACTTCTTGTTCACGACTTCCTCTGACATGGGGGGAGTCAGGCTCCGTCTCTTTCTCTTCTTGTCACCAGAGGCTGGCCCATCGGCTTCCATATCAGATGCTGTGTTCTCTTGAGGTGCCGGAGTCGCAGGCTCGGCCTTCGGACTAGCTGAAGGCACTGGCTTTGCGTCTTCTAAGACCTCATCTTGGGTTGTGGTTGGTACAGACACAGTGGTTGTTTCTGCTGGCTCGCTGAACTTCTGCTCCTCAATTTGCGCGACCTTGCGCTCCTCGTCTTGACCATTCTCAAGAGGCACCTCTGCTTCATTCGTGCCATCTGGCGCAGATACTGTGGACAGTTGAGGTGCTTCCGTCACTTGGGCAGCTGTCACGGCTTCTTCTGTTCCGTTTTGCTCCAGAGCAGGTGTCTCGGTTTCCGGTAATGATTGTTCTGCATCCGTTTCCGGTTCGGCAGCGGCGACATGTGGTGATTCGGGTTGCGATTGGCTCTTCTCTTGATCGTCTTGGGTCAAGCGATCTATCAGGTCCTTCTTAAGCTTGAGACTGGTGATGGGAATGTCGCGATTCTTCAGCTCTTCTTTCAGCTTCACTACGGTGAGGCTGTTATAATCCATGGTTTTTGCAGTGGATAAGGCGGTTTTAGGTGGAACTGGTAGAAGCTGCCTTGTTCATGTGTAGAGATATGGTTGAGAAGAATTGAGCCGATGAACTGTTTGATCATTACCAAGTCTCGTGCTTTCTGTCGCAAGTCGCATGGAAAGTGAAGAAAGCGTCGTCTTGGCAGAGGTCATTGGCCATTAATAGTCAGTGGCTGGTGGCTGGTGGCTGGACCCTCGAGCTCCCGACTCTCGATTTTGTGTGGGGATGTGTATATGCTATATGCAGAAGGTTCTCAAAGGGGCCCCGCCGGTTGAGTGCCGTAATTGTTATTATCGTTTCTTTTTCAGCCGCATTGCTTGCTTCTTCTCTCAATCTATTGCCTGCCCTGTTCCACTTCTGCGCAGTCGCTCTTCTTGAGACAATCGAGCTGCACAAGTTGCGCTCAACCATCAGTAGCCATGAGCAACAAAATGTGGGAGGTCAGATAAGCTATCCCTCCTCTCACACTACTGAATCTCCGCCAACTCTTTGTACCTGCAGGTCGATCCCGAGACCAAGAGCAAATTAGTCGAGATCCAAAAGACCAATGAGAACAATCGCTGTGTAGACTGCGGTGCCCCGAGTCCGCAATGGGTACGTAGTACTCCTCTTATCATCATCATCATCATCATCATCAATCAGACACACGAGCTCATATGCATACCCATCAAAGGCCTCTCCCAAGTTCGGCATCTTCTTCTGTCTATCATGCTCCGGAACCCATCGCTCGCTCGGCGTCCACATCTCGTTTGTGCGCTCCATCACCATGGACTCCTTCAAGGTCCAAGAAGTTGAGCGCATGTCCAAAGGCGGCAACAAGCCATGGAAAGATTTCTTTGACGCCCATGAATCCAACAAGCTACAGGGACGCACCTTTGATGAATGCACGATCCAGGAACGCTACGATAGTGATGCAGGAGAGGAGTGGAAAGAGCGTCTGACCGCAAAGGTCGAGGGCAAGGAATATGTTCCTGGAACAAAGAGCAGTGGAATGGCTACACGCGCAAAGCCCGCTACTCCATCCGTCAACAGCAGAAGTGGAACTCCAGTGGGTGGCGGTGCTTCTTCAGCTGGCGGACCCATGTCTCAAAAGGCACAGAACGAAGCATACTTTGCCCGCATGGGTAACGAGAATGCCAATAGATCTGCTGATCTGCCTCCCAGCCAAGGTGGCAAGTATGCTGGCTTTGGCAGCGATCCCAACCCTGCTGGACCTTCCAACTCTGGCTCCATTCCCGGTGTTGATGATTTCCAAAAGGACCCCGTGGCTGCTCTTACCAAGGGTTTCGGCTGGCTGAGCAGCACCGTCACAAAGCAAGCCAAGACTGGCTACGACGGATGGGTCAAACCCAACATGCAAAAGGTAAATCGCACTTTGACGTGAAGTTAATACTTTTGGACTGACAATCCACAGCTCGCCGAGGCCGATCTCGCCGCTCAGGCCCGTATGACAGCAGCTCAACTGGGTCAAAATCTCCAACACGGCACAAAGAACGTTGCAGACAATTTCAACCGCTTCGTCGAGGGCGACGAGAGGCGAGCACCCAACGGAAGGGGACCCCAACCAGACAAGCGCGATTTCTGGGATAGCTTCGGCGAGGCCCCAAAGGGACCCTCGGAGGACAAGAAGGACTTTTGGGACGACTTTGCCGATGCTAGTGAGTCGGCGGCACACAGCAAACCTGCCGCTTCTACGAGCATAGGCACGAGTGCCATGAAGAAACCAGCAGCTTCTCAGCAGTCTTCGTCTAAGGATGATGCGTGGGGAGACTGGTAGTCGGACAGACTCTTTTAATATTCTTGAAACCATTCAATTGGAGCAAAGCAGTACTATCCGTTTGAAGTTTTGAGATAACATGTGCGTCGACAAGCTCGTGGATACCTCTTGACAGATTTATTTGTGATATCGTGCCATAAAACTAAAATACATTCGGTATCAAAAAAGAAGATCCGATTCGGGAGAACCTCCCAGATTCCAACAATTCCTCAGATCTAGATAGCACCCAACTCCTTGAGCTTGGAAATCATACCATCGACATCCTCAACCTTGCCACCACCCTGTCGAGCCGGCGGCTCATTGACCTTGACATGCTTGAGCCTCTTCCCCAGATCGATGCCATATTCCTCCATCGTCTTCTTGACCAACGGCTTCTTCTTGGCCTTCATGATATTCGGCAGACTGGCGTAACGCGGCTCATTCAACCTCAAATCCGTCGTGATAATCATGGGCAACTTCGCCTTCAAGGTTTCCACACCGCCGTCGACTTCCCTGGTCACGGTCACGGATTCCCCCTCGATGACAACCTTGGAGGCGGAAGTCGCTTGCGACCATCCCAGCAATCCAGCGAGCATTTGACCGGTCTGGTTGGCGTCGTCATCGATACTCTGTTTGCCCAAGATGACCAAGTTGCGGTTCTCGTCCTGCACGACTTTCTGCAGCAATTTGGCCACGCCCAGGGGTTCGAGCTCGGTTTTTTCTTCGACGACGTGCAGACCGCGGTCGGCGCCCATGGCCATGGCCGTGCGCAGGATGTCCTGGGATTTGGCGGGCCCGGCGGAAAAGGCTAGGATGTCTTCGACGGGCAGTTTGCGTTCGCGCAGGCGCACGGCTTCTTCGATGGATAGCTCGTCGAAGGGGTTCATGCTGTGCTTGACTCCGGTCGTCTCGACGGCGGTTTGGGCCTTGTTGACTCGGGGTTTGACCTGTTCTCCGTCGTCAGTCGTGGGTCGAACATGCATTTGTTAAGGATGGCAAGTAGTACGCACGGCATAGTCAATAACCCTCTTGACGGGTACTAGAATGCGTAGTCCAGACATGGCGTATGATATGGTAGGTATGCAACAAGGATGCGGGCACTTGATAGACGACGAACAAATGACGGCGGCGTCCAAAAGTCGTCTCCCGTCCAGCGACCTCGGCCTCGAGCTTTCATGCGGGGAATCCACTTTCACAAGACACTTTCACACATCAATACCTACATACGAAGCACCACACATGCGATGAACATGATTCAAACCTCTTAAGCACATGCTAGACGTCTTTGATCTGACGAGGTCAGCTCTTGGTCAAGCACCTTCACATCACACGTTACACAGAATCTTGCAAGTCAGAGTTAAATCATCAAAAGCTTCTTTCTTTTCGTCAATACTAGTAGTACATATTTTTCATAGTCGTCGAGAATAGGAAGAGGCAGGGCGTATAGATGTCATGGTAAAAAATCATATCTTTTTGTGCTCCCGGCTTCAACAAATACTCGCAGGTTAACTTGACAGCGCACCTAGAACAATGCTGCGATTTGCAAGGCCGCCGAATGCTTGACGAAAAGTCATGGTGCTAGCACTCCTCTTCTGTCCCTTTACTGGGCGACAGCGGCGGAAGTGTTGGCAGATCCCTCGGCGGTAGAGGGAGTGCCGTCAGTCTCAGCGGCACCCTCGATAGGAGCGCTTGGGTCTTCGTCTTCCTTGCCAGGGCTGTCAATGGCGACCTTGACGGCAATCTCACGACCCTCAATCTCCTTGCCGTTCATCTCGGAGCAGGCCTTCTGCTGGAGCTCCTCGGACTCGAGCGTGACGAAACCGAAACCACGACCCTTGCGAGGCTCGTTGCGGGCTTGCAGCTTGCGGACCATGAATCTGGGGATGGGGCGAAGGGCAATCTTGGCCGAGGTGGGCTTGTACTCGGCGAAGATCTCAAGAAGCTGATAACAAAAATGTGTTAGTGGCTTGAATATGTGGTGTCCTAGGAGAAAAAACTCACCTTCTCCTCGTGAAGGTCGTAGGGGAGGTTAGCAACCATGACCTTGGTCTTGGAAGGAACACCGTCCTCAGGGGGACCGCGCTGCTTGCGGGGACGAAGAGCATCAGACTTGTCAGTCTTGTCGGGGTTGACGGTCATGGAATCCTTGTCACCAGGAGCGGCAGAGAGAGCCTCGTTGGTGGTGTCAGTCAAAGGAAGAGCTTGGCCGGGAACGTTGGTAGGGCCGTTGGCAGCGGCTTCGCCAGTGTAACCAGCATCATCAGTCTTGCGGCCCTGAATGACTTATTAGCACGGATCTTGCACTGTCACGAGACCAAGCTACTCACACGACCACGACCGGAGCGACCACCACGGGCGCGACCACGGCCACGACCACGGGTAGAGCTGCGGCGACGAGCGGGCTCGGCACCCTCGGCACCCTCCTGTGCAGGCTCGGGCTTGCGAGCAAGCTGGACTGAGACCTTGCGGTCGAGAATGGTCTTGCCGTTAAGCTCGTTGATGGCGCGCTCGGCCTCGGAAGGAGTGGAGACGTCAACGAAGGCGTAACCGACGGGACGGGTGGTGCGGGGGTTGGTAGGGATTGAAGTGGTCTCACTGAAATGATATTAGTATCATGTCTAATCAAGAAGGGTAAAGCTATGATGGAAAAGCAACACAGGGGTGGTCTTGTGAGAATATAAGGGTCGACGAGCAAAGGCCTCAATGAAGTGGAGAGCACAGGACAACACTTACACAAGGTAATCCTTGAAGAAGTCCTTCAACTCTCCCTCAGTGGTCGCATAGGCGAGGTTTCCAATGTAAAGTCTTCTACCCTCTGCAGCGCTGGCAATAACGGCCTCGTTCTGGGAAGCGTTGATAGGCTTGTCGCCGCCAGCTCCGACCGAGGCGCCCTCGGCGGTGGAGGTGGGCTCATTGAGGGTAGTGTTTGCCATTGAGGCGGTGGCAGCTTCGACGGACATGATGACGTTGTTTGGTTGATGGCGCGGGAGCTGTGAGGTCTGCGGAAAGATGGAAGATTGTCGAGACCGCCTTGTGGTGGAAACTGGCTTGACGAGGGAGAGTTTTATGGGTAGCTACGTGCCCGATGCGTGGTTTTGAGGTTGGGGGATGGAAGAGTTGATTATCTCTTGGCTTGGTATGATAGATGGAAGTTGACAACAAGCACACAGCAGCAGCGACGACGTTCAATTTTAAAGGCCCCTCGTCGCTAGTTGCCGAAAGAGCAGGGTCCACCTACCTATGCTTCGCTCCTTCTTGGCTTGCGTGTGTTGCCTGCACATGCTTTCTGGGGAAGGAAGGCACGCATCACATCACTGATTGATAATTTTCGAGAGTGACGCTTGAGCGTTCTTGCCATCTTGTTAGTATTATTACTGTTGTTTGCGCTCGCCTCACTCTACCAGAACCTGATAATTTCGACACGCCTTAGTTTCTGCTGCGTTTTGAAATCGGGTCAACCTAGATCAAGACCGTCAATTTCACTTGACCGAACACATTTCGCCGCATGAATTCCATATCAAATGGCGTGACTAAAGGGCCCAGCGTCGCGGCAACCAGACAGAAGTCTGCAAGGTGATTATCGATTGCCTTTTGACAACTGCAAACTTGGCCTGACTAGTCCAGATCTGTAACTTCTCAACCTCGCTCTGCTTTGGTTCTGTATGGATCAGAGACCGGCAACGCTCAAGATGTCGCCGAGGAAATTGCTCGACTCACTGAACGACTGCGATTTGAGACTACAGTCATAGACCTCGATTCTATAGAGCTTGTGTGTGTCATGCCTGTTCTTTTTGCTCTACCCATCCTGACCTCTAGCAGCATGATCTTTTAAAACATACCATCGTGATCGTTGCAATTTCTACTACTGGTCAAGGCGAATTTCCTCAAAATGCACGCTCATTTTGGAAGGTTTTGCTGAGCAGACAGCTCCGTCCTGGTGTGCTGAGACGAGTCAATTTTACGACGTTTGGCTTGGGTGATAGCTCGTATCCTCGATACAATGTCTCTCATCGTATGTTACACAGCCGTCTGTTACAACTAGGTGCCCAACTTTTCTGCGAGCGTGGCGAAGGCAATGAGCAACACCCCGAAGGCCATACTGGCGAGTTCCGCTCATGGATCATCGATCTGAAAGAGAGTCTCACGCAGCACTTCCCTTTGCCCAAAGGACAGGATATCATTGCAGAGGATGTGTTCCTCGAGCCCAAGTGGCACTTACGAAAGGCAGATAGCACCTCTGCCAACGGTGGTGCTCACGACCCCCCGAGCCAAGAGTTCTTGAAGTCTCTCACTCTAGACACACCTCCAGCGGCTGACCTGCTCCCTATCGAAGATAGTGTAGAGGCAGATCTTGTTGCCAACACTAGACTGACTCCAGAAATGCATAACCAGGATGTTCGCCTAATGGATTTCCATATACCGGGACAAATTGCTTATGGACCGGGCGCAGTCGCTGTTGTGTATCCCAAAAACTTTCCGAAGGATGTTGAGCAATTCATTGATACCATGGATTGGCGCTCTGTTGCAGACGTACCATTAGAGCTTGTCCCGACAAGAGAAGTGTCAAACATGAAGGCGTATCCGCCGTCGCCGTTGAGATACCTCCAGAGCAAGAAGACGATATTCACTCTTCGTGAACTGCTGACCAACTATTTGGACATATTATCAATACCACGCCGAACGTTCTTTGCATCCTTGGCTTACTTTACCAAGGAAGGCAACGAGGACGAGCAGTATCAGAAAGAAAGAATCCTTGAGCTAGCCAATCCTGAGTTGATTGACGAGCTCTGGGACTATACTACTCGGCCGAAGCGTACAATCCTCGAGATCATGCCCGATTTCCCAAGCATTAAGATACCCTGGGAGTATGCTTTGAGTATTCTGCCAATCATGCGCGGCCGTCAATTCAGCATCGCAAGTGGAGGTGCTCTCAAGCGGACTGCCGATGGCAATACGAGGGTCCAACTACTCGTGGCAATTGCGAACCCACCGAATCCTATCATCAAATACAGAAAGCGCTACGGAGTCTGTACTCGTTATATATCAAGCCTGCAAGCAGGTCAACAGCTCAGTCTTACCATCCAGCAAGGCTATCTGAATGTCAAGAAAGATGAGATTCAGGTTCCGGTACTTATGGTTGGCCCGGGGACAGGTGTAGCACCAATGAGATCGATGATATACGAACGACTTGAATGGGAGGAAAATATGGGCATGGAACACACTCATGACAGGAACGTGCTGTTCTTCGGTTGTCGTAGCGAAGATGCGGATCTGTTCTTCCGCGATGAATGGCAACAACTCAGGGACCAAGGACTCGTTGTGCAGACTGGATTCTCACGCGACAAGGACAAGCCGAAGACGTATGTGCAAGACTTGATCCGCAAGGACTCGAGTCGCGTCTATGGAATCTTAGAAGAGAGCAAGGGCAAGGTCTATATTTGTGGCTCTTCTGGAAACATGCCCAAAGGAGTGCGCGAGGCATTATCTGATGTTCTACAGAAGCATGGTAGTATGGACGTCGATACAGCGAATGAGTATTTGGACAAGATGGAGAGAGAAGGAAGGTATAAGCAGGAGACCTGGTAACGTGGATATTCGTAGCCACCCGTATGGTTGTCTCTCTTTATGTTCCGAAGCTGAGTTTGTATATAAAATGGCTGCCTAGGCATTTTCAAGGAGGATGCATGCATGTTGGTAATCAGGGGTGGATGTCGGACAGAACAAAGACCGAACCGGGAAGTCGCTTCTGGACAATACGTCATTGATCTCACGCTACTGCGGCTGAATCTTTGAGATGAGCCTCATCTTGGGATGCATGGAATTGTAGTCGAAGAAGCAGAAATTCAATCTTGGAACTTAATGTTGCGTGACTGCGAGAGAAAGTCGTGTCGTCTGAGGTAGAGTGATTTGCTCACCCTCACGAGAAGCTTATGCGCTATCCTGAATCAAGGTAGAGGATATTGGAGAAGTCAGGTGCGGTGCGGCAGGCAACTGAAGTTACAAGGAGCAAAGCATGGAGAAAGCGGATCATTACGTATAGACTTTCGGAGAGCTATGGACCCGCCTCTCTTATCTGATTATTCCTCCACCCTCCATCAACGCTAGATCAGACATGCTGCCGTGCAAATCGGCCATGGATTACCAATCGGAGTAGCTTTGTACATTCACACCTTCATTTCAAAGAAAGCGCCAATTCAAGGTCTCTGTCTCTTTCGTCCGAGACATACCTAGACCTGCACCAACTCGGCCTATCTGCATACCATGGACAACGACACAGACGCCGTCTTTGCTGGCGAGGCCGGTATCGATGCGAGGATCAGTCGCAATCATCAATCCCGACCCATCAGCGTTCGTTCGGGCGAAGAGAACACTACAATAGCAAGAGGGGGGGTAGACGCAGACATGGCTAGTAACGAGCAGGCGCCTCTGTTATCGCAAGGGAGACAAAGACGAGACAGCACGGGTTCAGGCCACGAATGGCTAGGAGGCAAAGATTTTGACGACTTCCCATGGTATCGTAGGCCCAGCATCTGGTTTGTCCTGGGTCCTTTCTTCCTTATGACCCTGGCCTTTGGTGCCATCATCTCGCCGCGTATCAATCTGGTCACGAATCTTATCTGCCAGGAATACATGTCTGAGCAACAATCTGCGAGCCCTGGTCATTCTTTCTTGCCTATCATCTTCGATGCCGATAACCCCCAGTGTGGGTCATCCGAAGTTTCGTCTCGAGTGGCCAAGTTCACGCTCTACGGCAACTTGATTTCTGGCCTGCTGTCCGCCGTGACCAGCCCAAAGTTGGGCGCTCTTTCAGACCGATTCGGCCGTACAAAACTCCTCTCCCTGACCAGTATGGGTATAATAGCCGGTGACATTCTTTTCATCCTGGCCGCCAGAAAACCAGAAACATTTTCTGTCAACTGGCTCTTGGTTGGTTATGCACTCGACGGCCTGTCTGGCTCTTTCATTGCTGCCATGGCGATTGCGAATGCTTACGCCACTGACTGTACCCCGCCAGCACGCCGACAGATCTCCTTTGGCTATCTTCACGGATGTCTCTTCACCGGCATTGCATTAGGACCTATCCTGGGTGGACTCATTGTGAAGCAGACTCACAAGATCTTGTCCATATTTTACGCTTCACTCGGCGTCCACGCTACATTTATCCTCTTTATTGCATTCCTTGTACCCGAGTCCCTCTCAAAACCTCGAATGGAGGCTGCTAAAGAAAAGCATCGCGAGGAAAAGCAACATAGAGGCTCCTCGGACTGGATTGACAGAGTTCGTTCGGTGAATCTCTTGGAACCACTCAAGGTCTTCTGGCCTACTGGAGAAGGTAGCTCGCCTGAATTGAGACGTAACTTGGTCGTCCTCGCTGCCGTGGACACCATCCTGTTTGGTGTAGCCATGGGTAGCATGACTGTCATTCTCATCTACGCCCGCTATCAATTCGGTTGGGAGACTTTCGAATCAGGACTGTTCCTCTCAATCGTCAATACATGTCGTGTGTTCTGCTTGATTATTGTCCTGCCTTTGGTCACCAGTTACGTCCGTGGTGGCGCCAATGCAGCAAAGCAACGCAGTTCGGGTAGCGACAAGCTTGATCTCGTCATTATCCGTGTCGCTGTTTTCTTCGACACCCTTGGATATTTGGGTTACACTCTGGCACGAACAGGTCCTTTGATGATTCTCTCTGGAAGCATAGCAAGCATAGGAGGCATCGGATCACCAACACTACAGTCAGCACTTACTAAACATGTACCTCCGGAGAAGACAGGCCAGCTCTTAGGTGCCTCTGGCCTGTTACACGCTCTTGCCAGAGTTGTTGCACCTACAGTTTTCAACGCAATTTTTGCGGTCACTGTTGGTAAATTCCCACAAACTGTTTTTGTCTGCTTGACCAGCACTTTCGGCGTTGCATTCGTCCTCAGCTTCTTCGTACGACCGAATGGTAAGTTTGCTTCTTGTGCTATGATATAACGACATGACTGATTTTGTTGTCTCCCAGTATATCTCGAGAAGCCGAGCCCAGCAGGTGGCCAGGAAGCAGGGCAAGAAAATCATGATGAGGAATGATGATGTACTTCTAGTTGAATTCTTGAGAACTTTTTGTCATTTGTATAGGGACAATAGTGTTCACGGTTTTAATAACACTACAATTGGCCGCAACGAGCTGAACTTGGATAAGTCCAAACGTCTTCTTCAAGCCTGACAACAACGATGCACACACATGTCTGTGAGCGCAGAACAGACAAAGGCAACTGTTCCAGGCTCTTTCACTCGTCTGTCTGAACTCTTCCTTCTTTCTCCTCACGATCTTTAGCTTCCCACGATATACTGCTGTCATGGACAAGGAAAGAGTAGTCCCACGACAAGAATTGTCGTGAGTCCGAATCTTTCCCTACCAGTGTCTCGTTGTGACGGGGGTCTTCGGTTTTCAATAGTTAGCATTCATTGCAACAAACATTAACTGGGAAGCTCTAGAATCTTTTCGTAACATAACATACCATAATGTTCGTACTATCAAGTCACAAGACGACAAATTACCAACAGGAAAAGATTGAAAGAAAATACAAGTATGTATGAATGAGAAAATAAATAACATTCTATCAGAATTAAATCTATATCGTAACCAAGAAAAAAAAAATCTTTTTTTCCCTTGCCAAAAAGAACACCATCGCTACATGACAATAGAAAGGAAACTCGTTAGACAATTGACATCTCATCCAACCCATCTACGAATCAAAAAGCCATCAAACTCCTGAATCACTCATCGATCATAACAAGTACTTGGGTATGTTCTCTGCCAACTCAAGCACTAAACTTGCTCAACTTCCTGATCCTGGCTCCATAGAGGAAGAACAAGATCGGAACAGGGAAGAGCGCGGCAGTCAAGAACCCAAGCAAAGACATGGCCCACGGGACCCCCAAATTATGGAACATGTAGTTCGCAAACATGGGGAACGCAGCACCGAGCCAACTCCTGAAGAAAGTGTTGGCAGCGATGGCGGAATTGGCGTTGGCGGCGTACACGTCAATGATGTAATTCAACCCTTGCAAGAAAATAAGCAAGACGCCTGCACCGATGAAGGCGCCGGAGATGACTTGAGGGACCCAGATGATGTGGGGGTTGGACGTCCACGCGAACCAGAACATTCCCGCGGGTAAGAGGAGACCGCCTACGATCATGGGGATCATGCGTTCTTCGGGGACCACGTGGCCTTCTTCCTTGAGACGGCGGGCAAATCTGTGTTTGGTGAAGAAGGCGATGAAGAGGGAACCCAAGAGGACTCCCACGATGATGGCGAGGAATGGCAGGGCGCCGACACCCAAGTTCCAGCCGCGGTTCTCTTGGAAGGCGATGGGGTAGGCTTCGAAGCAGAGGTAGAGGAATCCGTAGATGAAGCCCATGTACAGGGTTACTAGCAAGAGGATGGGCTCCAGTGCGAGCATCTTGAAAGGTCGGAGAAGGTATTTTTCCGCGATTTCTTTGAGGTTGACTTCGTTTTCGTCGGCGGCGGCGTGGATGGCCCAGTTCTTGGTCGCGAAGCGGATCTTCTTTGCTCGCTTCTGGAGGAGTACGGGAGCGAAGGTCTCGGGTACGGTGAAGAATCCGATGATGCCGAAGAAGAAGGCCATGATGGCGGTGAAGTATTCAGTCCATCGCCAACCTAGACTTTGATTCATGACGGTGAAGCCTCCGACGATGGGACCTGCGACTGGGCCGATAAAGGTTGCGGATGAGAAGATGGCAATGGCGATGCCGCGGTCGACAGGGCCGAACATGTCGGCTAGCAGACCGCCGACAACAGCCAGAGGTGCTGAGGCGAAGAAACCACCAAAGAAACGGCAGATGAAGATCGTCCACAAGTTCTGCGCAACAGCGACAGCAATCTGGAAGATGGCGAAGACGAAGAAACCGAAGAACAGAGGAAGTTTGCGGCCATACAATTCAGACATAGGGCCCCAAACCATGGGTCCCCATGCGAAACCGAGCACCATCAAACTGGTACCAAGGATCATGACCTCTGAACTGACGCCGAACTGGACAGCGGTGACTTGAGTGGCCGTACTGAAGACGGAAGAAGCAAAGGTGACTGTGAAGGTCATGAGACCGGTAACGAGAGTGATCATCCATTTCTTCCACTGGGGGAAGTTTTGAGGGTTCCCCTGATTCGTGTCAGAAGGACAGTTTATGTGTGAGTGTACAAGCATGGAAACATACCGGGTCATCATCGCCATCGAACTCGACAAGATTTGGGTTCTTGTCTTCCCCCTTCTCATCGATCTCGCGGTGGTTACGATCCCTCTGCATCTCGACATCTCTATCTGGGTTGATGTTCTCTTCGTTCATGCCGGCAATCATGCCTGCTGGCATGGCGCTTTTCTCCTTGGTACCATCGATGTTGGGCTTCTCTTCACTATCCTTGGGATCTGTAGGAGTGGAAACATTTGTTTTACTCGAGTGAGCAGTAGTTGTGTCACCCAAGCTATCAGGCCTAGAAGGAGCTGGCTGTGCGTATGGGTGGTTCAAGAAATCAAAGTCATGTTGTTGGGATGATTGAGGTTGGGTCGAGCTCATGCTCATGACACCATCTGGAGCATACGTTTGTCTACCGCTTGCAGTCCTGATCAGACCGTCACCGAATTGATCTGCCATGGTCAAGAGCAGCAACAGAGATAGCTTGACGATGAAAGAAATGAAAACACTTCAGACTGAAAAGGTAGTACGAAAAGATGCGAAAGAAACAGTAGATGTCAAAGAGAAGGGCAAGAGGGTCTACTAATACATCAACGTCAGACTTGCCTCGTCCACTAGAGAATACAAAGATATCTTGTTCATTCTAGCCGCGGGACCCTGCGGATCACGAATTGGGGTTTCACTACTTCTTTTTCCTTGTACAGAACCCTGTGACGCCATGAAAGAAGGCTACCCGCGTTCTGTGCATGGGACTTTGGCGGTTACGATTGCCGGACCATATGGCCTCGGAGGTTTCTTGCAAGATGCTGGCCTTGGATTGGCCGTTGACTCAAGGAAAAAGTGTGGATAAAATGTGATGTAGAAGAGCTTGATCTAGGGCTCGATCGTGGCAGATGCAATACTCGTTGAATGGATCTCGGGATGACGTCGCGTGGCTTTCGGAAGGCAGCCGAGATTTCACATCGTCATACCTCGATCGATAACATCTGAGTACGTACCTGTTTAGCACAACGACTATTTGGAATATGGATAAGGACGGTCTATGTTTTGTCCATTGATGGAGCGACCGGAGATTGATGAAGAGTCCGAGAGGCCGTCGAAGAAAGGTGGTGTAAGCAAATAGCAAAGCTACACCATTGGGTCATAATCTCAGCAACGATGATTCTGAGTACCAGACATACGGCGCAGGACAATAGAGAATTTGCAGTGGTCAAATCCGTGGTTGATGTGCAGCTAACTCATGGTAACCGTACTAGCTCGAGACAAGATGTGCTCCTCTAGTGTCCTCGAGAGGTGGAGAGCAAGAGCGGCACGTCGTTGATGACTTTGGGGACGAGATGATTAGCCACGTGACTGACGTTGGCAAGGAATACATGGGATACACAGCAAGACAAGCGGTGGTTCAAAAGATCCGGCATGGCTGCTCCTGCTTCATGATCATCTTCTCAATGGAAATGGACTCGGTCAACGGCACATGCTGAGTCTCTGACTGTTGTCTAACCGTTGGGCGAGGTTTCTGACAAGGCTGTGAGAGTCGCAGGTACAACGTCGGGCGATAGTCTAATCAATTTTGCTTAGACCAGCAATGTGCGTCTCTTCAGCAGACGAAGAAGCAACCTCAGCAGAGAGGGTTTGACAGGAGAGATGCAAAGGCACAAGGACAAGTCGACGAGTCAAGAAACTGGGGTAGACATGTTATAGTGGTGGACCGTGCTCAAACTCCATGTTTGTTCATCGGGGAGATGTGCAATGTGGCTTCATGTGCTCGAGGGGGTCAACAGAATAGGAGCTTGGTTTTGTTTACCTACACGACGCGTCTTTCGACTTTTCATGAGGAACTGAATCTCTGCCGGTAGTCTCATGCCCGAGGCGTATTCAATCATCATCGACGCACTCTGAGAGGACTAAGCCGACATGGATTCGGCCAAGTTTCACATTCATGGCCTGTTCGGGGAAGCTCAGAGGGTATCCACCCCATTGTTATTAGCTGTTGCCTTGTTCTCACTTGTTGGACTTGTTGTACTGGTATGGCATATCACATTCTCTTGTTTGCTATCTTTCGTTGACACAACCCAGTTGTACCTTGGATTGTTCATCGTAGCCCCCGAACCACGACCACCGCGCGACTCGGAGAAGAGATACATCACTATCCTACCTGATGGTTCGACGAGCCAACCGGAAGCACAGCCGTGCTGGTATGATGAGCATGTATCCATGAAAGAGAAAGTGCTACAGGGAAAGGCCACCATTAGCGACGCTTTCAAACCTACGACAGCCGAAGTTTTGGTCACCGTTGTAGTTCCAGCATACAACGAAGAGCAGAGATTGAGCGGCATGCTGGAAGAAGCTGTCGAGTACCTGCAATCAGCCGTCCCTCAGCCCTCGCAATCGAACACAAACACTACCGACGCCAAACCGAAAGGCTGGGAGATTCTCGTCGTCAACGACGGATCGACAGACAAGACTATTGACACAGCCTTGTCATTCGCAAGGTCCCACCAACTTTCTAGCCAACCTCCTACTCCTGCCGGTCCCTGGACATCAAACGACGGTCCCAAGACAAGAACAAAGTCCGCTCCCAAGGTCGACACAATACCCACAAACATCCCCCATGGTAGCATTCGCGTCATTTCCCTGGCAGAAAACAGGGGCAAAGGCGGTGCTGTCACGCACGGAATGCGTCACGCTCGCGGTGTATACATCGTCTTCGCCGATGCAGATGGTGCTTCCAGATTCTCCGATCTAGGCAAGCTGATTGAGAATTGTGACCGTGTCGAGGATTCAAAAGGCAGAGCAGTAGGCGTGGGAAGTCGAGCACACATGGTTGGCAGCGAGGCAGTCGTCAAGGTAAACATTCCCCCAACTTCACTCACTTCAAAAACCAGTCTAACACCATGTAGCGATCACTTCTACGAAACACCCTCATGCACTCCTTCCACCTTCTCCTCCGCCTTCTCACCCCTCCAGCCACCTCTTCCATCAAGGACACACAATGCGGCTTCAAACTCTTCACTCGCCCTGCCCTGCCCTATATCATCCCATACATGCACAGCGAAGGATGGATCTTTGACGTCGAGATGCTCATGCTTGCCGAAAGCGCCGGTATCCCCATGGCCGAAGTCGCCATCGGATGGAAAGAAGTCAAAGGCAGTAAATTGAACGTCGTTTGGGATTCTCTGGGCATGGCATGGGGATTAGCTGTCTTGAGAGCTGCTTGGACACTCGGCGTCTATCGAAGAGATGTTTGAACTTTTTCTCATTATATCAAGAAGCATTTTTCTTCTTTTTCCCTTGAATCTTCTTTCATGAGATCTATATATATATACAAAAGCTTATAGACATTGTTGACTTGGCTTTTCCATCGGAATCACATAAATGCATCTACAGGTCGGCGCAAGACTTGGGGTATTGCACGGATCTCTTGACAAAGTCCTTGAGTCTGGGACCGTCGACTGAGACGACGTAGTTGACCTTTTGCAGCTTTTGTGCGATGGGCTTGAGGGCCTCTTGGTAAGCGTGGATGTTGCCGTAGCTAGGGCTTGAAGGTGCAGTGTCGACGTCAAGGTAGACTGCTTCGTATCAGTATCGTTGCTATCCATCTGTCCGTTTCACATGGCAACTTACAGCTAGTGGAGTTTGTCACGATGCTGGGCTCGAGCATAATAGCGGCGGCGGTTTCATCCCCTGAGCATTATCAGTATTTACAACCATCATTTCATGGAACACGTTTTGACTTACAGAGAGGGAAAATGGTGCCGTAGTGATCGTACATCAATGTCGAGTAAGGGTTCTTGACAGTGTAAATCTCGTCCAAGTAATCTTGAGTGACGGCAACCTGGTTGGCAGCATTTCCGACAATAGCTAGATTCCATATTAGCATCCCAAATCTGGGAATCAATACAAAGTCATGTCCAGAAAGACTTACTAATGTTGGGGAAAGGAGCAGTCAGGGCAATCTTTGTTCCTTCGGGATCGATCATGAGGTTAATCTATCAAGCATGTCAGCGTCTCTTCTTGGCCATTTTTTCCAAAGTGCTTGTTTTTGTTTTCTTACATCGGAGTTCCAGTCCGCTTGCATGATACTACCAGTGGTCTGAAGAACATTGACATCGATGTAACCACCCATGATGATAAGCTCCTTGGCATTCATGGCAAACTCGGGATCCATACGGACGGCCAAAGCAACATTGGTAAGAGCACCAGCCGAGTAAATGCTGACTTGACCGGGATACTTGCGCACTTGCTGAATCATAAAGTAAGCGGCATCCTTGCTGGCAAACGTCGTGTTGGGGTAACCCTCAAACAGAGCGGCCTTGGAAACACGGTTCGGGTCGCCAGAAGTAGGGTCATTGCCCTCGGCCTCGAAAGTCAGGTTCTCCTTTGCAAAAGCGCCTTCCCAGGGCAAAACACCGTGGACCATCTCCCAAGTCTGGAAAAGCTCGGGGGTGTTGAGGAGAGGGTAGTCGGCGCCCTTGTGGACGGGGATGCAGGACAGGTTGCCGACTTCTAGGGTAGCCAATGCGTGAAGACCGCATTGAAGAGCCCATGAGTTTGCGGTGTCGGAGACGAGACCTAGGACGTCCCAACCAGCATCCAGGGCCATGAGGTAGGGAACGAAGCCAGCGGTACTCCAGTCATTATCGAGGATGACCTTGCCCTTTGTCACAGTTGTGTTGGCAGCATTGGAAGATCCATTCGCCAAGGGTGCAGCAGCAGAAATGCAAGCACCGGCCAAAGCGGCAGCGGCAATGGTTTTCGAGATCAAAGGCATTGCGATGCAAGAATATGTAATTATTAGAAGGAGAGAGTGAAAGACAAGTCGAGCACACACGACTCAAAAGATCTACCTAACGATCGTCTTTATAGAAATTTTGACCCTGCTTGACCTTGTATCATGGCTGGGAATATCCGGCCTGGGAAATACGGCATCCCGGGTGCTTATCATCGACTTTTCTATGCCCAAAAGAAAACTTTAAAATTAGGAAGGTCGTTTACACCGAAACTACGGCAAAGATTGCCTTAGCCAGTGCGGCAACGAAGTAGAAGTACTTTTACCGACGGCTGGGCTCTCTATCTGTCAAGTGTCAACGAGACTTATCTTTGTGTAAAGGTACAGATAGCCGATCCTGCATATGAAAAACAGCAGACAAAAGATAAGGATATCGATAAGGGTGCAGGGGACCTGGAAGATAGTCGGTCAGGTCCGGCGACTGATCTGTTTATGTAAACACGCCGATCTTTTGTGAAGAGATCTGCATCAGTGTCTCTGACTGACAACCTTGACCATGAATTGATGGATAGAGGTCGGCGCGAAAGTTGCGCGGGAGTTGCGAGAGGTCGCTACCAGAAAGTGAGATGTCGAACGAGCAAAAGGATTGTCGCAGCCGTGAATCGAACACGGGGCTCGTGCATGGCAAGCACGAATTTTACCACTAAACCACTGCGACTTCAATAAGCATTTCTCCATGTTGGGTATATATGTCCTTGCGTCTAAAGCGGTCATCGTTCACGACCGCGCCACAAGCTTGGTGACTTCTCACTTCTGAATACAACCAATCTTTCTAGTTCTCACACAATCAACTCACAACCACAATGGTAAGTACACCTATAACACAATTCGAGCATATCTCCCGACTAACCATCCTCATCTCCAGGCTCGTAATGCAGAAAAAGCGCAAAGCACGCTCTTCCGCTGGCGAGCGCAACAAGCAGCAGACCTAGGCATCCTCGACACATCGCGCACCCGCCGCCCAAAGGCCATCTCCCACCAAGAACACATCCCGACCTGCGAACGCTGGCGCGGCCAAGTGCTGAAAGAAATCTCGCGCAAAGTTTCCAAAATCCAGGATCCGGCACTGTCGGACTATCAAATCCGCGACATCAACGACGAACTCAACAAACTGTTCAAGGAGAAATGGCAGTGGGAGATGCGGATACGGGAGTTGGGCGGTCCGAATTACATGAGGGGTGGTGGGAGGATGTTGGATGAGGATGGGAGGGAGATTCAGGGTGGTGGGAAAGGGTATAGGTATTTTGGGAGAGCGAAAGAGTTGCCTGGTGTCAAGGAATTGTTCGAGGCCGCAAAGGCGAAACCGGCTGGAGACAAGACTCTGGAGACAAGAGCGGATTTGCGACAAAAGGTGGATGCTTCGTACTATGGATACAATCTTGACGAAGAGGACGGCACATTGCTGGCGTACGAGGCGCTGAAGGAGAAGGAAGCTTTTGATCACACAATGGAAACCGCGGAGAAGGATGACGACCCGGACTGGGAACCTTTACCAGGAGATGCTGGAGATGGTGTCGCTTGGAAGCTACCGACCGCAGAAGAAGTCGAGGCAGAACTGATCGAGAGGAGAAAGCGAAAGCTACTTGACAAGCTCTGAAAGCCATATTACGACCTCTTCGAGATCTTATTAACACCATCCTTGAAATCGTTCCAAAGAGCCACCACCTGTCACAGATGAGTGCTCGCCGATGTCAAGCTTCACGTTACTGGTCAAATCCCATTGGTACTACTCATCATCTGGAACACTCTACAGATGCTTATATCTAGTTAGCCATTGTTTCGTTCAGGGCTGGTCGAATCTCCCTTCTAGGAAGCTAATTGCTTGGTTCAAAATTACAAGATTAAGGCAGAGGCACTACTTTAGACATGGAGGAAACATTATAGAATGATCTCTTCTCCACAAAGAGTTGCGAATCTTGGATTAAACCTGAGCTCGTCGCGCTGGACATGACTCTTGGTGAGGCATAATAGATCCGGTTAAAGCGGACAATGAAAAACAATTCCGAAAAACCTTACTCGTACATTACATTTCAGTTGTTTATGATCAAGATCGTTGTACAGACTGCCTTCGTCGCATCATTTCTTCGGCATTTCTCTGCATAAATGACTCGCCTAGGCTGCCAACCACGGGCTGTTTGGTGTAACTCGGCCGTGAGAATGAATCGTAGAATGATCCTTGAGCTGGCGTTTCCACTGGGGTCTGGTCACTGAATTCAAATTGTGGATCCTCTTGTACAGAGGGTCTCGAAAATCCTGGTTCGGTAGGTTGTGCAGACGACGACGACGAGGATCGAATCCTTGTAGGAATGTCCAGAGTGGAAGGCTGCTGCACGGGCGGCGACGTTCTCGAGCTGCCCAGGCTGTTTGGACTTGTGGCATGCAACGTGGATTCTGATTCGGGAGCAGAGTCTGTGTCGATATCGATGTCTTCGATATATGTCGCATCTACAGAAGACCTTCGGGGGTGTTCAAACTCTTCGTCCATGGTGAAGGGTGAACCAAGCTCCTCATCACGGGGCGGTTGTACAGATGTTTGTACAGGCCCTGTCGTGATTGTTGATGGAGTAGTGGCGGATGCAAGCCCCAAGCTGAGCCCGCCTGGTTGCTTTGGCACAGGTGGCGAGGTTGGTGGGCTCGGGTTGGTAGGTTTTGGCACAGATGTATTCAGTGATGCTTGGGCTTTGAGAAGGTTCTTGGTAAACTGAGTGTCCTGGTGGCCTTGGTTGTTATTTGCGGTCAGGTCGCTGGGGGGCTGGGAGTTCTCATCATGATCCGCTTGCGAAGGGATGTTATCACTAGGCGCAACGACCGCATCATCTACAAACAACGAGACACGCTTCTCCCTGGGTAGCCTAGGCTTTGAAGCGGGTGACTTTAGAGCAGACACGAGATTCTTGCCTGTCTCTGAGCCGGAAGACGGAGTCCTCGCACCTAGAGCTGCTCGGGAGACGGGTGTATCCGGAGCATGGATGAGAGGTTCAGTCCTGGCTCGATTGAGGGTTTGACGCTCTGGGGTGACGATGGACGCAACAGCGTGCGCAGTAGAAGGTGGGGCAGAAGGGGAGCGCTCGATGGGCGCAGGATGGCCGTCGATCAGGGGCAGGAAGGCAGGGGTGAAGAGGCCCAATAACTCGGCCTCGCGTTCATGTTTCGGTCCGTTGGTCAGTTGCGCCTGGTCAGATGGTGCAGAAGCCGGGACTTCGGACGAGGGCGAGTCAACTGACAGAGGCGACTCGGCGGTCAGTGTTTGTGAGGGGGCGGTGGTCGAGGATGAGATCGAGGACGCGGTGCGGTAGCGGGTGCGAAGATCGCGCTCATACAGCTTGAATTCCCTCTCTTTTTGCGAGATGAACCTGTGGATCTGGTCGTCTAGCTGGCGTCGCTTCAGGTCGAGCTCCCTCACAAAGGCATCGACGTCGCCGTGCGCTTCGGCGACGAGGTCGAGGCTTCGGCGACGCTGGGCCTGGCGTCCCTCGGTCGGTCGTGGACTGGCGGACGGTGAGGAGGTAAGAGTAGTGGTCGTCGGAGATGCAGATATCTGAGCCACAGTCGCAGGCGCAGCGTCTCCAGGGAGAGGCATGAGTAGTGAGGCAGTCGCCAGGCAGTCGAGGATATTGCTCATCGGCGAGCGAGCGAGTGGTGGCCAGGTACGGGCGCAGGCTGCCTGTTTAGTGTTGACTATCTACCAAGTAGAGTGCGATTGATTGGAGGGCCGGACCACGTTTCGACCTTTGCAGTTATTAGATGGTAGGTAGGCACGTAGGCAGGCTTGGTAGGTACACGTATTAGCCCTGTGGCCGTCCGTCGGAACAATTGCGCCCGGTACGTCTTTGTTGTGTACGAGTATACTGTCTGTGTACTGTTCTTGTTGTCTTGTACTTGTGAGGTTTCTGTCTTTGGTTGCTGTCGCTTTTATCTGTGTAGTGTTGAAGCAAATTAAGGTAGGTAGGTATTCCCAGTGCCTTACCAGGTCCCTGGGTGACTGCGTGGGCTGGATGGTAGATAGGTAATTAGATAAGTAGGTAGCTAGCTAGCTATCGGCAATGGGGCTTATTGCAGAAACTATAAGACTCTGTACGGATGCTTGGGTATGCACAGTCAGCTGCAAGTTGCTCTTAACAACTTGTTGGCCCAGAAGAATCTCAATCTCTTTCTTCATAAGAACAAGCATAGTAGTGCCGACGATTCAAGGTCGAAGATATCGATTATGATTCACACTGCTGAGCCGCTGCAAGCGACTTCCCTAGATAGCATGCAGGCAGAGCTGAACAATAACATGATCCAATTTCAGAGAACTAAGTAGCAAGTATGGGTAAAGGACGTTACAACACTTTTTGTTACATGCGATATTCACGATATGAGTGATGTACAAGCACCACTATCTGTACTGTCAATGTGTACTCATACACTGTAATTGTATTGCAGCTATTCTCGGTGCTCTTACTTGTTTCGCGACTCGAGTAGGTATCTATTTGCACTTTATCATGCTTGTGCGAGTAAGGAAGCTTCAACAATATATAATAATTATAGGTACCTGCCGTAGATTGTATGTAATTTTAGTAAATCTTGCGTCATACTGGAATAATAGGCCATCGGCAGACTACGCAAGCGTGCCCTTCGGATACCCGTGACGATGGGTAGCCACCTCAATTTTTGCCATCCACAAGGCTGTCTGTCGCTATGCCGACAGCAGGAACTTGAGCGCTGATGGAAAGGGTTGAGTCCACCAGCTGACAATCAATACAAGCATCTTTCGCTTTAAAGCCTCATTGTCCCATCTGTCTACGTACGTGAACGCTGCAAATCTCTTCTGTGTAGGCCTCGGCCAAGTAGGTATACCGCAATCGCGGATATTTGCCCACTACGCACCTACTCCCAACAGACAGGCACCACTCTCCTGAGGAAAGCGACGCCGCCTTGTCTCACCTCTGATCCCGAGTGCTATCACCTGTCAAGAGCAGTGTTCACATTTACCTCCACTTCAGTAGCTTGACTATGTCGGTCCAAAGCCCAGAAGACGAATTCCACTCAAGGCGGGATCGTGCTGCCATCGCCGCTCAAGCCTGCCAAACTTGTCGCAACAGGTACACAACCCCAACCATCGCTCTTGACTCTGTCCGAACGTCCACAGCTTACACCCGTCCTTGACAGAAAGTCAAAATGCGACGAGCAGAGACCAAAATGTGGGCTTTGTCGACGTCTTGGAGTCGAATGTGTCTACCGAGAACCTCTGCCCACCAAGTGAGTTATTCTTGTTTTCAAAATCTTGCCCATATCTAAGCTAAGATCATTCGATACAGGAAGGACAAGACAATGGTGCATATCTTACAAACACTTCAACGGCTGGAGAACAAGTTCGACAGCATGTACATTTCGAAGCCCTCGAATCCAGCAAGCAACAGCTCCGACTGGACTGTCTCTCAATCCGGAAACACGCGTGCTACAACACAGAATGGTACTGGTGGCACCGCTCATGATTCTCACATTTCACCCGACAGCGACCTTCGACAAGGACCGGATAAGCGAGTGGCACCCCAGCCATCTTTTAACCCAGATATGCTGCGCTCCTATCAACACCTGACTGTCGCACACAAAGTCTTGTTGTGGCCATCAATATATCTGCATGCTTTGAACGCGGGCATAGCCGTCGCGACTGACTTGCAGTACGTGCTCCAGGAGGGCACCCCTTGGTTCATCCATCTAGAGCTGGCCAAACATCCAAACACCCTACCATGGGATACCGAGATGCGCACATATCCGATGCCCAGTAATACTGGAGGGATGAGAGCTGGCTTCATAGGCCTGACTCCTGAGAATGTCCGAAGATTAAGTGATGCATATTTCAGTACCTTTAACATTCTCTTTCCCATCCTGGATAGACAGATATTTTTGGAAGACGTCATGGATCCAGTTCTCAGGAACGGTTTTGCTGATTGCGACCCTCAAGGCTGTCTGGTCCTCCTTGTTCTGGCCCTTGGCCAAGTCGCTATCGACGGTGTGTATGGGCCTCCAGTCAGTATCATCGAGGGCAATCCCAGTGGACTGCGTGGAGGCACAGTGGATAGGCCGCCTGGTCTAGCGCTCTTCAACGAAGCTCGGAGGCGTTTGGGTTTCACCATGCACCAATGCACTTTGGAGAATGTGCAGATTCATCTTCTAGAATCGTAAGTTCCTATCTTGACTCAGAGCACGAGTATGGCTAATCACAGGATAGTGCTTACTACGAAGCTTGTGCTCGTCACATGGTAAGAGTCTATGAGACGATTTGGCCTTCGCGTAAGGCTAATTGGTCCATAGGACTTTTGGCGTGCCACTGTTGCGGCCTCGACTTCTGTACAAATTCTGATCAAATGGTAAGTATTGAGATGCAACATGTCCTTGGAGAGATACTTACACACTGGCAGCGAGTCGATAGATTGGTCTACGACAAGGGCCGATCTGATCAAGCGTGCTTACTGGTCTTGCATGCTCAGCGAAGAGTAAGTCTTGACGCCAGCGCCATGCTTTTCTTCCCTGCTTTCCGGATCTCGAGTTAATTGCATCGATAGTATGTATCATTTGGAGCTCGATCTCTCGCAAACAGGTATTCATACATTGGAAGATGAAGTGCCACTGCCTTACTTCCATGAGACCGAGACCAACTACGGCGCCCCCTTGGATGACAAATCGCACTTCCAATACCACTTCCTTGCAATGATCGCTCTGCGGAGATTGGTGAAAAGAATCCATGGTTCAATACACTGTTGTAAGTATAATTACCATTCGCTTACAATCATCACAGAGGCTCAAGAGGATACAGCATCAAACACAACGGCGGAACTCTCGGAAGACTATGGAGTGCCACCCGTCCACGTCATCAAGGAGCTAGCACGACAACTAGAATCATGGCGCTCGTTGCTACCTCGCCCCCTGCAATGGTCCGACAATGACAAGAGTGAAACTCCAAATACCGTCCCTTTGAACAGACAAGGTGGCGAAAACTTCTTCGCAATGGATCAAGGACCAGTGCCAATCAATCACAAAAATAACCTCGACATCATAGCAGCCCAGCTCCGGACCCAGTTCTATTATGCCCGCTTTATGATATACCGACCTTTCGTCTACAAAGCTTTACATTTCCCCGAGCTTATGACTGATGAAGACCGACTCTGCTGTGGACTCGCCATTCAATCAGCCTGTCTGTGGCCACTGGTCCTCGCGCCACCAAAGAATAAAAAACGACTGGTACCTCATTTGTTCACTTGGACCCAGAACTTTGTAGGTATTCTACTTATCCTGCGCATGACGACGGAAAACGAGTGCTTGAAGAAGATTTGTAGCGAAAGAGTCAATCTTAAAGATTTGGAGCAGACGACTACATTGATGCTGGAATGGATACAAGATATCAAACAAGTGGATGGCATCGCAGAGTGGAGCTGGAAAATGTTAGGGCCGTTGTATTCCAGGACGACCTGAGTTGGGCGAGCAGCTCAGTAATTGATGATTTTTGAAGTTAGAGTACGGAACATATATTATTGTTTTTTTTTTCGACTGCATAGCAAAGCATGACACTAGCATACGGAATCGGATTACTCTTCTGAAGATTGTTGCGCTCGGTAAAGAATAGCGAGTTCCGGAGCATTTTCGGTCCCAGAGCGTGTGACTATCCATAAAGCATTCTCCCAGTCTCGTGCACGTATCATCTTGGAAGTATGTTCTTATTAATGGCAGGGTAGATGTATCCAAATCTTCCTGCAACGCCGCTTTCATTGTTGCATTGCAAAAGTTGGTATGTCTGATGTCATCGACAAATATCGAACATGTGTATGTGTAAGCTCAGAGTGCTGCCATGATGGAATATCACATTTAAAAAAAAGTGTTCTCGAGTCCCGATCGTGTGGCATGGCACCTGGGTTTCACGCTGACGAGGAGTGTTATTTGATACTGTTCCTCGTACTCGTAATGATAGAGTGGTACCTCGGGTAAACTCCCACGTTGTTGTGCACCAGTGGGATGATGGAGATCCACGCAATAATATCATTCCCCAGATCATCTTGCCGGATAAAATGGACGCTGAGTGTGGGACGATGTCATTATGGAACAATCTTTTTTTCTATTAATTATGCGGAATACAGCGGCAAAGTCCTGGAGTTTGGGCATGGAGACTTTTTTCCCCCTCTGCCTGATGCGCTGACCTGTCACCGGGTATGGTCTGGTGTTAAGCCTAGACTGACTAGTCGTCGCGTGTAAACAGGGTTTTTGACATCCAAGGCTTGATGCTTTATAACGGTGCAAATCGATCCCTTCTGCACCGTACTGCTTGATCACCACTCGCATTCGGGCACATGCTTTTTCTCAACAACTTATTACTCCTGCTTTTCTCCTTCTTTCAATTCTCCATTCAATGGCCTGTGCGCCGCTTATTACGACATTGGCCAGTTGAAAGAATCTGGAGACGACGTCCGTCATAGTTATAACACTGCCGGCGTCAAAAAAATACAAGAGGTACACCAAAGTCTATTTGTCCGGACATCTTCCACCCCTCTTTGTTACGCTTTCATCCATCCCGGAAAGGTGTCGGTTGGCGAGTCTGATAATGGCAAATCCATTTGATTCAATCGCTGCTCAGCGAGTGTCTGCAGCGCGGCCACCGAAAGAGACCACAGACATCGACTACGACCGTTGTGCCGCTTTGCACAACACAATAGCCATATATGGCTGGCTACGCAGTGGCCGCAAGATTGCTAACATGGACCGCCGGACTTGGTGGCAGAAACACGGAAACCCAACTCTCCAAGTACTGTTCAGGCCTTCTTTGGTAAAATACTTGAAGAAAATTTTCGATCTACCTGGAGGTCGTGGCAGCCATTTTTTCTACTACATCTCAAGGATTGCATCGCCTCGAGAAATGGTATATCTAGGAGATCTGTTGGACGAAGAGGAGAAGAAAAGAGAGAGCGAGAAGCATAGATTCATTACCTTGTACATGACGAACAAGGAGCTTGTCAACCAAAGGAGTGGTATTATGTAAGTACTTCAACCCCATCCCAGAACATCTCAGCAAAGATGAAACTTTGAACAGAAGGCTCGATCCGTCGATCCGGTATTTAGATTAAGTCGCTGATTTGCAAGCTAGTTTTGATCAAGAGACTGGCAAGGCAATCTTTATGCCGACATTTCTACATATTTTCGATCTCACGGATCAGACATTACCATGGCAGAGACTTGAGACTATTCTCAGCGCTTACATTGATATGATTGAGGCAGGCAAAGCCGTAGCATTACACGAGAGCATAGGAAGGGAGCCTAAGCAGGGTCCTGTGGAACAGCCCGACGGAACAATGGCATGGCAAGAAGTCTCACCTGCTGGCCCGAAAGCAGATCCATTTACTGGAGCTCGTCGTGCTCGGTACGACACGCATCCTTGGGCATTGGTATCCTACACTCAGGGAGACTTGACTAGCTGCTTAAAGCTATGGGAGAAGTTGTTCACAGCAGTTGAAATCAAGTCCGGACTACGGCATGAAGACGAAGACCCTAATACAACGCCGCTCTGCAGTCGATCTGGGCTAAGCGCTGCTGCTATCCCTCGCGGCTTTGCATATGACCTCCTCTCGCATGCTCGGCAGCCACGGATTTGGTATATAGCGCCAGGCATTCGACTACCTCAAGCGTCCGAATTCGTCAACCAACCTTTCAAGAACGTGGCTCAAAAGTATTCCAAAGAAACAGAAGGCATTAAAATGCCATTCCTCTTCTTCCGTTGTGAAGGCAAAGTCACTTCCAAGCAAGCAAACTTCCGCTGGCCCTTTTCGACCGTTCAAGAAGTGCCTTGTGGGCTCTACCTCGACTCATATCCTAACAAAGAAAATCCATTCGAAGACGCCTGCAGGTTGGTCTTACCTTTCGCTATAGGTGGCAACAAGTATGCAAGGACAAGCGACGGCAAAATGATGCACAAAAGCCATACTGAGGTCTATGCGCATGGAATCAATCCTTTCATCTTGCGCCATGGACCTAAACTTACAGCCATTCTGGAAAATTGGCTCCAAAACGTTGAGAGTGGACACTGGGCCGTAGATTCTCAAGGTGTGTCTGGTGGGGTGGAGGCTTGGAAACAGGCGGATACAGCAGAGCATTGGGCGAAGTATGTCTCTTCACATCTGGCATTATGAGCGATGTATCCCTGTTTGCATTCCGTCACGACAGGAGGAAGTACAGGGTCTCCCTCGGCATCAGCCTTTGTATTCAGCATAGCGACGAGAGTAATGCACAAGGCGTTTTGGTCAATATCATATTTTATCTCGAAAAATCAAGCTGAAAGGATTACACCTTCAAATGCTCCTCCCAATCCTCTCTCCTTGAGCCAGGCTTCAAGTGCTGCCATGTCTCCTCTATTTTGTCTCTGGCCGTGCTTCTCACCTAGAACGTCTGTGATCTCTTGCATGTTGTCGAAAGCTCTCTTCTCGATTGTCTCCCTATACTTTTCCGAAACCTTCTTTTGATATGAAGGAATATCACTCCAGCTGACTGTCTTGATCTCGTTCATGTATGCATCTACAGAAGTGGCTGCGCCCTCGAGGCACAGCATACCGGGCTTTCCCGCGAGGACGAAGCCGGTCAATTGATGTGCTGGTGCCCATTTGACCATGTCGTCGCGTTTTGAGCGTGTGGATAGAGATGGAAAGTAGAACCACACGCGAACCAAAGGTCCACTAGGCAGAGAGACCTTTATCGTTACAGAAGTAGTGGTAGGAATAAGTTTGATGCCTTCCTCTCTCAAGACTTCCAAGGCAGAAAAGATGTCTTCCGGGAGCTGCGATGCCAATATGGCCAGTTCCGATCGTCCTAGCCATGTTGGTTGCCGGAGTGAGAACCGGATTGGCGGTGATTCGGCAGGGTTCTTGACCGGACTTTGCAGCGGTTGGCTGACATTGACTTGGATAGAGTGCTTCTCGTCTAGACTTAGGTGCAGTGCCAAGGGTATCGTATGTGGTACAATTATGGTGCCATCATTTTCCTTGAGAGATTCAAGGACACTTAGGTCCGCCGAGGAGATTTCCAACTCTCTTGAGTCCGGAAACATTGCCAAGAGGAGGTCTAATGTAGACAATGTCTCCTCCAAGAGGTCTGGTGGTAAGACATACAGGCTAGAGTTACTCATGGTAATCAACTACCACAACGACTCTATGACTTCACAACAAGTGTGTCTGTCTCTGCGTCCCCTAATCTGCGCTCACTGTCGTCCAGCGAAGGGCTGTAGATTCAATGCTAGGGGTGATTGTCCGTAAAGAATATGAGAAAGGGAAACCTTACAGCCGTTTGCACGTGCCTCAGATCAACGGAACTGCTTCGCTGGTTTACAAAGGGCGTCTCAAACTTCGCTTGCCTCGAGACGAACTACCTGCAAGCTAATTGCCGTCACCCAGAGACCGATTGAGTGGCTGAGAGTAGGTGTGTACTATCAAGGTAGGTATGTACGGAGGACTGTCCGTGGTTGTTTTTGCGCATGGGCCACGTGCATGATGATGCACGCACACCGGCACTTCCAGGTTCTTTCTGGTTCATCATCCTGATGGGCTGCATATTATATTGAAAGCACGGTAGTTACAAGCCTTTTTTTGCAATGATATGCTGGTTGAGAACTGGTTGTCCTGGTTGAGTAGTGTACCCAGTGATTCGGACTGCATCAGGCTCTTGCTCCGGCATGAGGCTTGCCGTCATAAATTCCCAGTCACACCGAGTGTCCTAGGTACTCGACTCTCTTTCCTGCTGACTATTTAGGCCTTTGCTGGGGGGTTCCCCCTTTTCGAGCGGTCATGTCAGAACATCTGGAATGAGGCAGAAGAAAGCTCGAAGTTGCAAAGATCCATTTTCTGATCTAACTGATGATGCCACGAAGCTCAACGATCAGGACATATTCATCAACTTCACAGGTGAAAGACGAGACAAGCGAACGAGAAGAACCATCCGTTCGCAGGCTGCAAAATCCAGTGCCGCATCTAGGATAGAGACAATCCGGGCCAAGGCAACTGGAAACTATGAAGCATTAAAGTTTATTCGAAAGGAGTTCGAGGCATCTTCTCTACAGGATGCCTCTGCAATCCATCCCGCTGCCGGCTTCAAGTTCATTCGAATTAGTGATAAGGCTCCACCAAGGTCAGCTGTGGTAAAGACTTTACTTCCATCGCGATCTCCTCTTGGACAGGGCAGAGTTGATCCCTTCGGCACATTCCCGACTGATGGTACCTGGCATCCATGTTTTCCAAAGCTGGTTGATACGTGTCCGTTATGCTGCATCCAAAGTGACGTCGAGAAAGTTTTGCTTACTCTGAAATCTAGACCTCACATATGTCGCATCGCCAGCACCGTCATCAAAAAAAGAAGTATCGCCATTTGACCGTCAATCCTTGCGCACTCAGCTGTGGCCTGAAGTAATCAGTAGCAAGTCGTTGTTCTTTGCCAATTTGTTAGTTGCGGCTTTTCAAGAATCTATATCACGCAGGGCATTTCCGAACTCTTCGTTCACTGCCTGGATACGTCAGATGGCCATTCAAAGCATCAATGTCAGCCTCCGATCTGTCGAGGGTCCGCCTGACAATGCCACGGTTGCTGCTGTCAGTATGTTAGCAGGATTCGAACTGGAGTTCGGCGATAGCACTGCTTTTGACACACACATGAAGGGACTGCAGTCTATCGTGGCCATGCGAGGTGGCTTGGACTCTGCTACTTTGCCGACCGTCGTGAAACATCTAATATTGAACGTTGGCTACGACCTTCCTCAATTCTCTGGACGCAAGCCATATTTCCGACCTTCCATGCCAACCGAGATCCAAGAGATCAGCGATGGGGTTCCCGGAGAGCTTCCAAGTGCATTTTCCAAACTGAGGAAGATGGGAATACTGCAACCTACGATGCTGTGCCTCATCTCTGATCTGCATACAATTAATCCCTTCGAAGCTGATTCGGCGCACAAGCTTGACGACATTCGAGAGCGGCTTCGGGTTTGGCACCCAACGCTCTTTGCGGCTTGCAACTTCTGTCCAATACAAAGTGAGATTGAGGACAACATCAATGGCAGCGCTCACCATCTCATACGTGTGGCCGCACTCTGTTTGGTGTCTCGATTAGAAACATTCTTGCCTCCTAAAACTGCTTGCCAGGCTATGGACCTAGAAGCAGAAGCTAGACCATTACGGCTTGAATGCATATCTCAAACAGTGTTTAAGGAAGTCGGCTTGTGGGCGCTCTTTGTAATCGTCACCACTATTCAACAATCGAGCCGCGATTCTTCACCGCTTTGCATCGCCTGACTGGTGAATGTGGTCTGTCCAAGTGGAAGGACATGCCTCCGTTGCTTTCAAGATACTTCGATCTTGGAGACAGCGTTTTTCTTGATTGTATTTCCCTCTGGTCTCGTCTCAAAACATATGCACCACGGAACAAGGTTGCATACAGTGGAGACCTCACTAGGTATGGCACTTGGGCGCGTCCAGTGTATTGAGTGCATGACCTAGGTCGTTTTCATCCAAGTCTTGCTTACACAGATCTTGGAGTTCCACGATGCCATGATAGAGATTTAGCAAAATAGGTCAGGGAAGGACATGGCAAGATGCCTAGAGCTAGACCAAGTACTCTTTTCCCTCTGTATGAGGATATGCTCTAGCTGTAGTAGAAAATCCCGGTCAGCAGCCAGTCAGGGTTACTCCAATCACATCTAATTTCGAACAACCAAAGAAATATGCTTTGTTGTTTAGTAGAGAAAGTGTTGCCTTTGTTGTTGCGGGAATAGAGACTTGTGCTAGGAGCAATGGGCTTGCTGTAAGAAGTACATGGGAAAATAACATAACAATCCATATGTAAGATAAAGAATTATGCCAAGCCACGTCATTGTCAAAGAACGTCAGTCAATTTTGGTATAGAAGTCACCAACCTAGTCATTTCAACTTCATAACTTGAAGGCGTCTACTCAACGTCTTAACACCAGCGCGCCCTCTCCGTCATGGCCGACTGACATCCTCATCGTCAATACTTGGACAAAACAACGATTTTAAAGAATCATGTCAAACGTGTCCGCCGGGCCGTTGGCCCAAGAGCCTGGTTCTCTGACTAACAAACATGATACTGCGAGCTGGGCCTTTGCAAAACATCGACAAAGAATTGCCGCCCGGGACGAAAGAATTGCATACATCAAATCTTTGTCCGAAATCATTCCTCAAAAAGTGCCCGAAACACCATTCCCAAATCTTATGATTCTTCCTCCGGAAATCCGATCAAGAATCTATCAGTATGCTTTGTTTCAATCGCGGCGACTTCACCTCGAGATACTTCGGACACCTTCCCTAGCATGCACGTCAAAGCAGATCAGGGAAGAGTGCTTGCCTGTTTTCTTGCAGGTCAACAGCTTCCAGGCATACTATTCCAAAGGCTATCTCCAAGGCACCTTTGAGATTGTCTTTGCAGAAGAAACTTTGACATGGTTGAAATCTCTTCCGCAGAGGGCAAAACTGATTCGAGACATTCGTGTGACGTTCCAAGGCGACATAATACAACGAGGACCACGTTCGACCATCTTCCAGATTGTGGCCAACAGGTCACACATCAAGGTTTGTCACGTCGAATCTACTTGCAGTTTCTGTATAGACGGATATTGTGGCGAAGGCTGTAATCGTCCTTATACAGTCTTCGACCACCCCGCGGTTGTCAAGAACGTTTTGAACGATATCGACGTATCTCACGCTTCGAGAGCACAAAGTGTTCACGATTACATACTGGACAATATGAGAGACCTCTATTTCAAGCGATCTGAGGAAGACTGGGGAAGGAACGGTCTTTCTCTACACGAAACGATAGACTTGGCTCGAGCCGCGGAAATGATAAGCCGGAAGCCGGAGTACATGAGAATCGTTCATGATTTCACCCAGGACGAGGCAGACCTTGCTGACAGGCTCGTCACTTACATAGACATGTACATCAAGGATAAGGCTTCGGAAAGACTCAACACGGTTCAAGCAGACACGCAACAAAGCTCGTCGTCAAACAACGATCTCGAACAGATCAGTGTTATCCATCGCGAGGAGAGATCCGGCAACGTGGCAGGTGCCGCTTCACCTCCGACTGAACACTTGGAGCAAGCTCAAAACGAAGGCAATGAAACATCTCGTGCAGTGTAGTATGGCCAAGGGAGCGCTGAACGCAAATCGTAAATCATCAATATTAATCACCGCAAGTCTAAAGCTCATATAAGCAGCGGCGGAACGAATAAATCTACAACGCATTGGGATGTTACCATCTGAGCGTGTTCGACACGAGGCATCCTAGTCGGGAGATCTTCTTTCGAGACAAGCCCACGGGATTGGTCCAGATCATGCAAGAGCTTCTGGAAGCTTAGCCTGACCTCCTCGGCTTTACTGTAGAGCTCCGCTTCAGCACAATTCTGGTGAACGTGTATCCATCCACCGAGATTCGGATCAAGGGCAGCAGCGGCCGTTGCATAATTTCCCGGTGAGGTGGGCAAGTGACCGCAATTGACGTGTCTGATCGGTGGTATCGAGCTTCGCATGCCGTCTATCCTCGCTAATGCTTTCTTGTTGTCTTCAACGAAAGCCACGAGTCTGGGTTTCTCCGTTGTCCGGACACCTGTGCCTTCTCGAGGTATTTGATCGCCTTGGTATACATCGACTCTCCACTTGTTCTCGAGTGCCCCTCTCCTCAGACCTTCAACACTCCAAGGATTTTCGTCCCAGCAAAGGACCTTTTCCACTCCAGCAGCGACATAGTTGAAGGCAAAATAGCCTATGCCAGCATTCAGGTCGACTGCACTGCATCCTTTGTCTGGGCTTTGAGCAATAGCCTCGTTGATGCTGGGCATGTGAATCACTCTTACTTTCTCGGTGGTGGTGTTTCTAGAGAACGAAGTGTATCGCGGAGCCCAGAATTGTGTTATGCCATTCTGTTTGGTGTGTGCCCAAAAGGCGGCGGAAAAGTCGTTGGAAGAGGGTTGATTGTTGGGGACATTGAGCCCAAGGTTGCCATGCAGATTTTGGAGCTTTGCAAGGGTGTGCATAATTCTGGCGTCTTCCTCTTCTTGGGACATGGAATCCTGGACAGGTTCCGGTTGTGCGTCGTTCAATAGCGGTGGTTGACTATTCACGGCGACCTGCGAGACCTCGAAACGCTCACATATGTAGCCAAAGATGTTGTCGTACTCATCCGGATCAAGAGAGTTGAGAAGTCCGCTCCATGAATCCATCTTCGAATGCGTACTGGATCAGGTAACCAGTGCAGGTCCTTGGTAGATTGATGCGGGATCAAATTTTCGACATCTACATTCTGGAGAGCAAGAGGGGCATTAAGCGGTGTCGGAAGGCTGCCTCCGATATCTTTATATGCATTCGTGAGTGCGATCCCCAAAGCCAAATGATCTGTAGTGACAGGGATCGATGACACTGATCAACACATTTAGCGGAAGATCCGTATCACGTAAAAATTGGGATGCCTCAGTACGCTCTCATGATTATGTACGAAGGAAGGCTGGGAGGGTGATGAGAACTAAAAGTCTGCCCTGGGTTGCCTTGAGATATTCTGACAGTGTCCGAGTAATGTACGGTACTGATATATTGGTTTTATCTTGGCGGTAGAAAGAGACTGTCTTTGGCAGAGCTCGAGGGGTCTTGTCATGTTTCAGGGACTTCGAGGCATGATCGACATGACACAAAGCTCCTGCTCAAATGTATCTACATCGTCTCTATTGAGCTTCTTTGTTCTTCGAAATCCATGGGCTATCAAAATATTGACAGAAGCTTGATACGCCAAGTGGAGATATGTCGGGTGACTTCGGCGACGGAAATTGCTCCGGCGATGTAAAAGTCAACATGGAACAACAATCGTAAAACAACGTCAAAGTATGACTGTCAGGCCTTGAGAACATGTAGGCTAGCAGATGAAGAGATTCGAGGTAGACTGTGCACCCGACAATAGCGTTCTACTCACGGCGAAGCACTGGCAAAACAGTAGTCATAATGGTCGTGTAAGGATTGTGAGCGAGTCAAGTCCATCAGCGACGTGCAAGGAAAGATAAACTTTCGTGTCACAACCATACAGACTTGTCATTCAGAGCCAGTGGTGCCTTGTACGCCTGGAACCTTGATACGTGAACAGAGTATCAGAGTCAAAGTGGTCGTGAGCCCCAGATGCAGGACAGCAGGAACAGGCGAACCAAGAGCGCGGAGCGGAAAAGACGTGCCAAGGCCGACGACCTCGTGGTTGTGGTGCTTGACTCGCGCGAAAGTGAGAAATCACCAGAGACGGGAGGGACGAGGATAGGCGGGAGTCAAGACAACACAGTCTAAGGTGCATTGTTACGAGCGGCCGGTGACTGGATCCTACCGGACGAAGCAATGCAGGATCGATAATGCAAACCATCTGGTCCCGGATAGTGCAGAGTCGGATCAGCTGCCACTGCCCGTCGTGCACGTCGACCGGGCTCAGCGGAGTCGCTAGGCAGACGACAAGCACGGCGGGCAGGAGGCCGATGCGACCAATTGTCTCTTCGACCTTTGTTTATTCGACCATATTCGCTGCCGCCGCCACTACCGATGCCGGCTACAAGCAAAAGAGACGGGATCAATGGGACCGCGCCATTGCCGACATTAGACATGACCTGGACACGCCGAGGCCGCACCCGCAACCGCAATCGCAGCCGGAGCAACACAAGATTATAGGACAAGACACTTCTACAGAGCATATACGTACGGGACAGGTGCCGGAAGAGGAGATGATCAAATATGTTCCCATCACCGAACAGCCATTAGAGGCGCTTCTTGATCATGAGCGCTCGTCTGACGACGACATGCCTGTGTGGCCTATCAACACTGGAGTCCCTCTGGAGCGGCCTTTTGTTGCACCGAACTCCATCTATGCTCCTGAGTGGAAGCGTCGCGAGGCCTTGCGGAGCCGCTGGACTCCCAAGAAACTGCGCGTTACCGAGTTCACTGTCGACAAACTTATCCTTCAAATGCTTATACATCTAGACAAAAGGGGTCTTCGATCGGACGTTCATGACATCGTCCCAGAATCCTGTCTCTCCTTCTTTGCTGCGCCAGTAGATCATCTCAAGACTCTTCTGGTTTATACTGATGAGACGCATTTGGATGCCGCTCGCGCCAAAACCTTTGCTGATTTCAACGAACTATATCCGCAACACGAGCACGGCGTCTCGTATCGCGAACAAGACACCGGTGACCATCACCATGTTGCTAATGAGCTGAATGCTGCGCTTGAGTTGCTTTTCAAACACCGACAAGACGGCCGAATAGGTCATGCGGAGCTCATTACAAAAATCTGTTACAACTTGTACATATCGGACGCCCCTCCTAGCCTGGGTACATGGAACACGCTTATGACCGGATTGCTGAAAAACGACGAAGAGGTGCCCCTCCTGCCGTTTGTCCGAGTGGCCCTTCGAAATGCCGGAGTACGCATGAACGAGATAACTCTGCAAACAGTCCTAAAATCTTACATTATCGCCGAAGATGCCGGTGGGTTCAGCTACTTCATTGACAAAATGCGAGGCCTTCGAGATGGGTTGGCTCTCACACGCCCTATGCAACACATTGGTGAAAAGGCTCGGTCGCGACTAGTCCGTGATGAAAAGACGGACAAGATCATCCAACTACCATATCCTACACCAGGTGTCTTCGAAGTCCTGATCGAGGGCGTGTTGCGATTCGTAGGCTTTGACGCGGCATTGCGAGTATGCAAAGACATGGGTACGCAGGGCTGGGGCTTATCAACCCGCGGATTAACCATGCTGCTGGACGACCGCGCTTTACACGGGGACTGGGAATCCGGACTACAAGTATGGGATCTGATCAAGGAACTGCAACAGGAGAGTCGCAGGATTGGCCGACCGGAGCGGCTGCTCCCGCAGACTTATACGGCCATGATGCGTCTCTGCAGTGCCACCAACCGAGACAGTCTCTTCACGCAAACCTTGCAGGAAGCTCTCAGCGCCAGATATACGAGCAGCAGCTTGTTGAAGCTTTTTAAGGCCGAAATGTCGTCCCGAGAACCCCGCACCGTCAAGGTCACAAAGCATACCGAAGAGTCGTGGCAAAGGGAATACCAGTGGTTCGCCTTAGAGAAGACCGGACAGGTGGTCACGAAGAAGTATCGACCTGCATCCACGCCCGAGGAGTTGAAAAAGGCAAGGGAGATAAAGGAGGAGAGAGAGAGGATGGAAATGACAGAGAAGAGGAAGAGAGCGGAGATGATGGAGATCCTAGGCCACGGCCCAGTAGGACTCCAACCGGACAATGAATGGGAAGAGTGGGAAGAGGATGAAGAGGACGGAGACAACCGATGGCAAGATGCACCTATGGGAATCTAAAACACACGCACGCACACACAGTGCCGTGTTAATGGAAATTGGGAAGAAATGTAAATATGGCAAGACTGCATTGGATACGGCGTTTTGAGGGCAATGGGTTGCATGCATCATGACGGGAGCATGAATCATTTTGGATGGGCGTATATGTAGCACGTGTACCAGTACAAGAGGTAGCATAGAAAGATGGCAAACTCGTAAACTTGAATCAGTATTAACGACAAGGCGACCTTGATCATTCTCTGTGACGATCCCGGTGCTTGGTTGCATAGTCCGCTCAATTAATCTCCATATGCTCATCTTCAGCTCTCAAGCCAAAGCGACAGCAGCCTTGTAGATATGGTAAAACGCAACCCCAACAGAAGCGACAAAAGTAAGAGAGCGAACACGGTTAGCAGCCTGGGATGCAGCATTGATAAACAACAAGGTATTGACCGCCCTCAAACCCAAGAAGGCGGCAGCGAAGTTAACAGTGCCAATGTTCTTCTTTGCCACTTTTTCGGACAGGAGCCCGGCACAGATGGTCGCTGCGAACAGGGGGAAGTGGTCGAAATTGGTCTTGTGGGCTGATTCGGCGCGTTCTGCCTTGCCCGAGTGGGAGGTGGAGACGGAGACGCGGTTGGAGAGTTTCTTCTGGAGGCTGACGTTTTCGGGGGATAGAGAGGCGGCATAGGCGTGAGGGGCCATGCAGAGGATGTAGTAGGCCGGGATGGAGATGAGGGCGAGGTTCGGCATGGTGAACGATGGGATTGGGATTGGGATTGGGATTGAAATTGAGATTTTGAAGACGATTATGGGATTCAGAGATTTGTAGGTCTATGCTGTAGAAGTATCGTAGAGAAGAAAGATGTAGTGTAGATAGAAGGAAGCGAAGGGAAGATGAATTGTAGAGAGAAGGAATTGAAAGGAAAGATGAAGTGTAGGGAAGAAGTTAACACGGATGCAGAGGCAAAGACAGATACTTGAACCTGTTTACGGTGTGACTTGCCTGAGTGTCAGGTCGTCCTAACGCTACCCAAACCGACGAGGTGTTCGAAACTGTGATGAGACGAGAGGGATGGTGAACCCTGCCCGGATAACAAAGCATCAGAACACGGTCGGTGCCAAGACATCGATGATCTTATCAGCTTATCGCAACCCGAGGTGGATTTGAGATGAATGTGGCGCAGAAACTTTTGGGTGTCAGTGGAGAAGAAGGAAATCATCATTATTTCACCATTTCTTCGACTTCGACTTCGAAATCTTAGCACAAGTCGCATATCACCAACTCCCTTAGCAGAGGAGTGCCTACTTCACGAACACCCGGCGACGAAGCCACATAACTTGTTTTTCCCGACTACCTTCGACACAAGTTCTTCATCATGTCCATGGACCTCGACTCGGTGTCGATGCCTTCGCAGCGACCGGCGACTAATGCTACGTGAGTTTGCCACTGTCGACAAGAGCACAAACAGACAAGAAAGGACAATGTGTACTGATACGGACACAGCATTCTCTGCTGCAACTGTGGTGCCCCCATCGACGGCACTCAGTCGGCAGGCGCTCTCTGTTACGACTGCATCAAGCTCACCATCGACGTCTCACAAGGAATCCAGAGAGAAGGAACTCTCCTGCAGTGCCGTGACTGCGACCGATGGCTCTCTCCTCCCTCACAGTGGGTCGTTGCCCACCCCGAGTCTCGCGAACTCCTCGCCCTCTGCCTCAAGAAACTGCGCGGTTTGAACAAGGTCCGCATCATCGATGCCTCGTTCATCTGGACCGAGCCCCACTCTCGCCGCATCAAGGTCAAGATCACCATCCAGCAAGAAGCCTTCCAGGGCACCATCCTGCAACAAACCTTCGAGGTCGAGTACGTCCAGGCAAACCAGCAGTGTCCGGACTGTCAAAAGAGTTTCACCCACAACACATGGCGCGCCGTCGTCCAGGTCCGCCAAAAGGTCCCCCACAAGCGTACTTTCCTCTACCTCGAGCAACTTATCCTCAAGCATGGCGCTCACCGCGACACCATCAACATCAAGGAAATTCACGACGGCATTGACTTTTTCTTTTCGGCCAGAAATCACGCCGAGAAGTTTACCGATTTCCTCACTTCCGTCGTCCCCATGAAGATGAAGAAGTCGCAAGAGCTGATTTCCATGGATACCCACACCTCGGTCAAGTCGTACAAGTTTGCCTTTTCTTGCGAAATTGTACCCATTTGCAAGGATGATTTGGTCGCTCTTCCCATCAAGCTCGCCAAGTCGGTCGGCAACATTTTCCCTCTGGCTCTCTGCTACCGCATCGGTACAGCCGTTAACCTGCTAGATCCTAGCACTCTCCAGACAGCTGAAATTGCTACTCCCATCTACTGGCGCGCTCCCTTCTCTCCTCTGGTCGACATTCCTGCCCTGGTCGAATTTATCGTCATGGATATTGATATTGTCGGTCCCTCAAAAGGTCGCTGGAATCTCGCTGAAGCCACTGTCGCTCGCGCAACTGACCTTGGCGTCAACGACACGACATACTTCACTCGTACTCATCTTGGTAACCTTCTCAGTCCTGGTGACAGCGTCATGGGCTACCTTCTCGTCGGCACCCAATTCAACAACACCGAATTTGAAGCCATCGAGAGCAGCAAGCAATACCATTCACAAATCCCCGACGTCGTCCTGGTCAAGAAGCACTACCCCCGTCGCAAGAAGGCCGCCGGAAGCAAGCGCAACTGGAGACTTAAGCGTATGGCCAAGGAGGAGAGCGAGATGGCTCCCCGCAAGCAGGACCAAGAACGCCTCGAGCGCGACTTTGAAATGTTCTTGCGTGATGTCGAGGAGGATGACGAGCTGCGCCAGACCATGGCCGTCTACAAGGCTCAACAAGAAGCCGTGGCCGAGGAGACCATGGAGGTTGACGATGAAAGTGAAGACGAAGGTCCTCAAATCCCCATGGATCAACTGCTCGACGAGTTCGAGGAGATGAACATGCGGGACGCTGACGCAGAGCCTACTGCTTGATCTTCTTGAATATGTTCTTGGCATGACCTGAATGTTGCACAAAAAAGGGGTGAAATCTGGGTCTTTGGCGTTTATAGCATGTTAGGCGTTGTCTTCTTTCTATTTTCTATTTTCAGTGATGTTGTTTCATCACTCTCAAAGATATCCCATCAAATGCTAGTTGCTACATCAAGCAGCGCATTTTCAACTTCAGAATTCATCGCTCGTGTGTCTCTTTCTTTTGTTCTACTTAACACAGACTTGACCAGAATTAATGAGCTCCATGCCTATCGCTTGTAATATGAAAGTCCTAGTACTGTTGCTGGCGATGTCGGCTCCCAAAGGATGACAAGAGGAAAGGGCTGTCTTGGTAGGCCGATGTCGCTCAGATTAGGTAAATCTTATCAGATCGTCCTGATCAGACCATTCTCAAGATCACAGCCAAGTGCGCACCTTATTAAAAAGATTATGTCCTTTACGTAGCATTTCGGAACCATTCAGTATTCAGTCCTCTTTTCTCGAAATCGTACCTCAAGTTTGGACAAAATCGTCGTTTGTTAGGGTTATCGAAGCCATACCATGACCACCTTGACAACCCTACCCCCGGAACTCCGTCTCCAAATCTACGACCTGGTCCTCGGAGAAACAAAACCATTGTTCCTACCTTTTTCTTCTTCTTCATCTTCTCTTTCTTACACCTCAAAATCAGAAACATGGATCTCACCACCAATAAGTCGAGTCTGCTCCGTCCTCCGCCGGGAAACCATACACCTCCATTCCCACACCCACAAATTCGTTTACGATCTCTCTAGTCCATTGGATCAAGGTCTCGTGCGATTGGAAAGAGTTTTGCAAGATTTCAAGCGGCAGGGAGTCAGGTTGGGAAAGTTGAGGTTTAGACATGTGAATGAAGGAGTACTTTCTGTGTCTGAACTAGAGGCTTGGGTGCTTTTGTTTCTGAGGTATAGGGATGTACTTCCTTTCCCTGATGGTGTTGGGTTCTGTGAACGGCCGCTGAGGAATAGGGTGTTTGCGAATCAAGTGGCTGTGGCATTGAAGCAGTTGATCGGGTTTGCGGCGAGACTGAATGAGGGTATTTTGGGGAGTGGAGAGGAAGTGGCGATAAGAGAGTGGATAGAAGAAGATTTGGGAAGGACGGAAGAAGGAAGAGCAGTGTTGGGATGTGTAAGGTTTGTGGGAGATGTGTTGGCTGGGTTCAGAGGTGTGGAGTCTAGAAAGGATGATGAGTTTGTCAGGTGTAAGAGGTTGGGAGAGGTGAAGCAAAATATGGTATTTGGAGCTGAGGAAGAAATTGGCTTGAAAGACATGGTATCTTGTGGAGTTTGATGGCCAGGTATGTTTATAGATTCTGAGGTGAAATGAAATTTACCAACCGTACTGCCGCGTTGAAAGAAGGTACGTTCTCGGCCATTCCATACCTTCCCACCACGCATGCTGGAATAAGACACACATGCGGACCTTTCTTTCTCGCTTATGTGCCTTTATTTGTGTCTGGTCGTTGTCGATTACTCTATAATTGTGCGACATCAGAATTCGAGTCATTGAAGAATTGCTCAAAGGATTCAACATGCCGATGTTTAACCAGATGCTCGACGTCTGGTTTCGTTTCAACCTAGCTTCCTTTTGGACACCGACCACTATATGACACGCCATTGCTAGTCGTACTGGAAGGTTGTGGAAACCTATAGTCTCCCTTGGTGCTATATCGTGTTGTATCGTCCTCTGTCGAACTCTGTAGAACCACTATCGCATGTTTTCATGGTAGGTCTTGCAAAGAGCAATTGAAGCTTGACTCATTCTCTTGTTTGGGGAGCGTTGGCCTGATCTCGTTATAAGACTGGTCCTATTTGTCTGTCATTCCTCCCTTTCTCATTTCGAGAAGAGCGATTGAAGCCTCGAATCAAAAAAAAAATGTCTACCACTTTACCCCCAAAACTCGAGCTATATCAGCAAGCATTGCAACAAAACCTTGAAGATGAAGAAGGCATTCTTTCCTTGCCCAATCGTCGTCGACCTCGAGACCAACGTGAAGTGGCTCAAGAAATCGCTTCAGCCGCATACCCACATCTCACACCTATTCAAGCCATCATCGAATACGACACCGTGGTCCGCAACGCCAAAGCTGTGATCAGAGATCTCCAGCTCAAGCGTCAACAAGCCCATATTCAGTCTCGTACTCTTCACAAACCTTGGACAGGTCAGGAAAAAGATCCTCTCACTCTGGATGGACCACCGGCAATACCAATGCCCGTAACCATTCCACCCGAACGTGACTTCAAACCAATCTTCGACTTTTTGAAAGCAGACAAGGATCCTATGGCTTACATATCAGGCCAACTACAAGACTCAGACCTGAAGGTCGGTAATGAACTTGTCTGGAATTCTCCTCAGATTGAGTTTAAACGTGGTATCTTGTACGACGACGGCAGAATGGATCTCTGTAAAATGGTTACCGGTCCCACTCATATCACCGCTTTGATGGATTCTCTTGAGAACAACACTCATGTCAAACAATTCCTGCTTGGAAACAACATTATCGCAAGCACTGGTACCTTGCGTATAGCTGACTTTATCCGCAAACATCCTGATAGGATGGAAACGTGGTATCTAGCAGGTAGTGCCATTAGTTCCACTCCCTTTGCCGCTCTCGCATCCGCCATGACGACGAGTTCAAAAATCACTAATGTCTGGTTGAAACGCAACCCTCTTAGTCAAGCTTCAGTTCCTGCCCTTTTCGATCTCATAACCAAGACCGCAAACCTCCGGACTCTGGATCTCGAGAATACTGAGCTCGGTGATGTTGGTGTGACGAAACTGTTTACTTCTCTCACCAACCAACCCTCCTCTCTTCGCAACTTATACCTCAATGCCAACGGCATAGGCGTCTCGGGCTCGCAAGCACTTTCCAACTACCTCCTCTCCCCAACCACCCACATAGAATCCCTCTACCTCGCCGCCAATCCAATCGGCACAGCAGGAGTAAAACACCTAGCCCCATCCCTATCCCTGCATCCTGACCTGAAACGACTCGGCATCCAATCCTGCGGTCTAGACACCCAAGGCATAACAACACTCTGCACAGCACTAACAGGACATCCAAACCTCCAAGCCCTAGACCTCAGCGCCGCACTGGCGACTAAACAACATAACCAACGCTTCAACCACTTCGATGCCTCCTGCGTGCCCGCAATCAAGAATCTCATCCTAAACACACCTTCCTTACGTTGGTTGTCACTCGGCCGCGTCGCTTTCAACCCTTATTTACTCATCGAACTGCACGAAGCAATCGCCTCGTCAAACCTGGTCTTCTTCGCCGCCACGGTGAAGAACTCCAAAACATGCTCTTTGGCACTACGACAATCCCTGGAGAAGAATCTGAAACGTCTTTATCCTGAGTTTGACGGTGGATATGAAGAGTTCAGACGAAGTCTGCTGTGTAGATTCTTGATTAGCAGTGAGGATGTCAGGTTGATCGATAGCCATTACAGGACTATGGATCGTGGTAAAGGTGGGTATGAAGAAGATGAGGTCGTGTGGAAAAAGGGGGATGAGACTTGGAAATTGGTCCTAGAGGATGTGGCAAAGTATGTATGATGCATGCCCTTGGTACTTGCTTTTTTTTTTTTTTTGTTGTCTGACTTATGTGTTTCTGCCTGTTCTTGTTTTTGTCTTCCTGTCCTCTGTTTTGGGTTCAATCTTCTTGTTCTCCGTTCTCTATGAATTGAATTTATCTCCTGTTCTACGTTTTCCCATCGAACTCGTCGGTGTCACAATGAGACTGAGACGAAAAGAATAAAAGTGATAAACATGAACACGAACCAGAGAAACATGATCGCAACAGGATGCATCGTCACGAAACACTTGGCCGCTTTAGATTCAATTCATGTAAAAGAAGACAGTCCGAACGTTGGTCATTGTGATTCTCAACTACAAGAAAAGCTCAACACACATTGTCCGACCCGAACGCGCATTGCTCGATCCACACTGAGACCGCCGAGCGAATGCCCCCTTCTTCCTCCACTAAATCAACACCTCCATTGTTTTTTGTGTGTGTCTCTCTCTCTTCCAGCCTGTGTGGCCGGCCCCTGCAAGAATAAATTGAAGAAAGACAGAAAAAAGATACATGAAATTAGGTTGTGTGGATCAAAAACAAAAAAGATCCAAGAAGGGGGTATGGTAATTAAGTGGTTTTGATGATAAGAAAACAGATGGAGAAAAGAAAAAGTCAAAAGGTAAAAGGAGAAGATTGGTGACAAATTTGGTTGTAAAAAAATGAAGAATGAATGGAACTCCGAAGAAGAGATGAATGAAGGAAAAGATAACCCCGGAGATTGGGCAAAGAATATATGGTGAGCGGACTAAGCGCCTTAGATCGAAACTCTGACGGATCATGAGATTTAAATGGCAGGCTCCTCTTCCTCCCAACCAGGGAGTCCTCTCTCGGCAGAGATGGCGAGGCCGTAAGGGTTGTTATTGCCATAACCTCCAATGCCAGCGCCAAGACCAGCAAAGGTCTGCTGATGCATTTGCTGAGGTTGGGGTTGTGAGAAGACGGGAAGACTGACAGTACGCGAGTGCTGGCCCCTGGAAGCGCTGTTCTGGCTGGCCAAAGCACCAACGCCACTACTGCCACCACCAAAGCCAGTGGAGAAACCATTGCTCAGGTTCATCGAGTGTGTTGCATGGTGACCGTAGTGTGAAGGAGGCTCGAGCGCGGTGGATCTCGAGGGGGCGTTCGAGTCACCACTGTAGAAGGCCTGCTGGGCAGTCATGTGGGGCTGCTGTTGCTGTTGCTGCGATTGCTGGAGGCTGAGGTTGGAGAATGCGGGGCTAAGATCGTGAGGAGATGGAGTTTGGACTTGGTTCTGGGCCTGCTGAGCGGCGGCAAGGTACATTGTCAAGGGGTTATTGTTTCCAGCGTTGAGAATGGTGGAAGCGGTAGGGCCTTGCTGAGGGTTGAATTGGCTGGGGTTGCTGGACACGCCAGCACTGGGAGAGATGGAGTTTGAGCCACGCATGCCACTTACAGGGCTGGGCGACTGAGTGACTTCCTGCTGAGCTTGGCCCTGGCCGTTCTGGACAGTCTGGCGAGGAGGATTGCCACAACGATCCTTGCCAAAGTTGACCTTGAAGCGCTTGTATTCATCCTTGCTGCGGATGGCCTCGATTGCCTTGATGGCGTTGGCAATGTTGGTGAAGTTGACAAAGGCACAGCTCTTCTCACGGAGAGTATTGACCAGCTCAATCTCACCAAAGTCGGCAAAGTCCTGGCGAAGGCGCTCCTCGTTCCACGTCTCGTCGAGGTTGCCAATGTAGACGTTTCGTGAGGCACCTCCACTGACGGCGAGAGCAATAGCCGGAGGCAGGGCACCCGAGTGCTTGCCCCAGCCAATCTTCAGTCGTCTATTGTGAATCATGAGACCTTGCAAGTTGGACAAGGCAAAGAAGGCAGCGGCAGATGTGGGGTCGATGAAGGTAACGAAGCAGATGTGCTTGTCAGGAATGTAACGCACGTGGTGCAAGAGACCTCCACGGACGACATTGCAAATTTCTTCGATGGTCGTCTCGGGGTGGATGTTGCCTAGATAGACGGTGCGGTTGCCCAGGTTGTTGACACCACCAGCTGTGGTGGCCACAGCAGCAGCAGCAACCGACTGCTGAGCCAGCGCGTTCGAGATGAGGTCGCGGTCTGCATTGTTCAAGACGTGGGCGTAGCCAGGGGCGATGCCGAGATACTGTGCGGCGTTTTGCTGTTGCGTCTTGGACACGTAGGCACAGCGATCCTTGCCGTAGTAGACACGTCGAGGAGGCTGCCACTTCTGCTCTTGAGGCAACTGGGTCACGGCCTTGATGGCATTGCCGATGGAGAGGAAATGGACAAAGCCAATGGCCTTCTCCCTCACAATCTTGACCGTGTCGATGGGACCGAACTTGGCCAGGTCTTCTCTCAGCTCGTCCTCGGTCACCTCTTCGGGGAGGTTTCCAAGGTAGACGTTACGAGAGGCGCCAGATTGCTGCACGGCAAGAGCGACCGACGTAGGTACTGACGAGGGCTTGCCCCAGCCAATCTTGATGTCCTGACCCTTGATGCACAGCTTTTTCAAGATGGCATCTGAATGGAAGTGAGTGGCCGAGCTGCCATCCAGGAACGAGATGAAGGCGCAGTTCTTCTCAGGCAGCAGGCGGACCGACTCGATCTGACCACTGCGGACGTGGCCGAGAATTTCTTCCGCCGACGTGTCCGGGGGAATGTTTCCCAAGTAGACAGTCCTGCTTGAGCTCGACATCAGGCCGGGTGCAATGCCAAGTGGGGCGGTCGAGAGACCTCCGAGCGACTGGCTGTTGAGAGCATTGTATCCGAGCGTGGGCGACTGTGGGCCCTGGTACAGCTGAGCAGCAGCCTGTGGGGGAGACATGACGCCGCCAAACATGGTGGGAGACATGGGGTGCTGCTGAGCTTGGTAGGCATTCTGCTGACGCTGGGACTGCGGAGGCAGGTTGGAGAAGCTCTGGAAGCCAGGCGAGTTGAAGGCCGAGGGCGACTGGGGCTGGAAGGGGCTACCAATCAGCAGATTCGAGGGCAACAGAGGAGTGAAGTTCATGTCAAAAGCTGTGCCGGGCGTCTGCTCGGTTGTGGCAGCCATGGAGCCCAGGCGGTTGGTGTTGATGGAGGGGATGTTGGTGCGGTGTCGATCCGAGTAGCTGGGTATCGAGGGCTGGTTGGTGTTGAAGGCGCTGTGCGAGAAGCCCAGGTTGTCGTTGTTCATACCTACCGTCGAGAACGAGTGCGACGGCCGGTGGAACTTGGACTGCACTTGGGGGTTGTCCGACACTTGCATGGCCAACGACAAATCTCCACAGACGTGCGTGATTAGGGGCGGGAGCCGAAGAGTAGAGGAGCAGACGACAGAGACAGATTACGGGGGCGTCTATGTTCCTGGTCCTGGTCCTGGTCCTAGTCTTGGTCCTGTCCGTGTCTAGGCAGATTCCAATCCGTGTACAGTACGGGATGTATGTATATACAGCTGCAGTCTCCTCCTCTTGACGCTATATCGTATCAGATTAAGAAGCCCTGGTCGAGCCACTGCGAGGCTTGGGCGTGCGAGAGTAAAGGCGGCGTAATTAAAGGCTATCCAAGATAGGTAGGTAGGGTTGTGTCAACGAGTGAATTCGGTACAAAGTGGAAACAACAGTAACAACAATAATCAATCAAACAAGGAAGAAGAAAGTAGAAGGGCAACAAGCGAGCGACTGGGCGAAACAACGACGACGATGTAGCGCTCGAGAGAGGGCAAGAGGAAGAGGAAGAGAGTGAGTTGGTGAGGGAAGCAGCGACTGGGCGGTTGAGCGATGCTTGCAACTTGCGAGCGACTCGATGCCGGACTGCTAATCTTATTCTTGCGCGCATGGGCCAGTCCACTCACTCTCGACGGACAGCGCTTCACAATCGCTACCACTCTCTCTCCTACACAGTTCTGTTGAGAACTTAGCTAAGACACCGTCGTCAGTCTTGCACTGATAGATTCACCATTGCTTTGGTACTCTGTCTCCATCTTCTCTGTAAGCTCTTGTATTACCACGCAACCACCCACAAGTCTTTGTAAACAGTACAACGTCCAAAGGGCACAAAAGCCAGTCGGTGCCTGTCGATCCTGTCAGGTCCGTGACAGCTCCACTTTTTAAGGCTTTATACACTTAACTCTGTTTCTAGAAGTTCCGTGCCTCTGCTTACACCTGCACCTGCACCTGCATCTGCCTCTCTCATGGCGTCTGCCCTTTCATCCCTTTACTGAGGCCAGTCCACGTATAACTAAATCGTCTGGTGTCACCTATCTTTGATTGTCTGTCATGTAACATTACACTTTAGCCGCTTGGTCAATGCCGTGCGTCGTTTTGTACTCTAGTTGTTTGAGAAAAGAGGGGTGACCAATTTGGTCACTTATAATCAGGGACTTCTCCGTCCCTTTTCACCAAAACTCATCACATCCATCCCTTCTCGCAAATTCCATCCATTTCAACCAATTCGCCTGCTTTAATAATAATACTATCGTTTGTCCGCAAATGTCTTTTGATTAACACAACCCACTTTTCGGGTTTCACGTGCTTGCTCAGACCAATCTTTTTCTTTATTGGGTCCGGCTTTTCCTGACTAGCTTAGTTGTTGCCAACCTCTCAAGCTGCTTCTTCATATTGCGTCGAGTGCCATAGCGATCAACACCGAGCATTATTCATTGTCAATAAATGTACATGCGCTTTTGCAAACCCCTTTTTCCCCAAAAGCAAATAATTTGCGCCATAATCCTCACGCTATGCTGTGCAGGAATCGTCTCTAAATGTCAATACCAGACTCCTCAAAACCGGCCTTCCATCAATGTCTATTTTCCATACTTCGTTCCTTGTCTTGTGCTAGGCTTTGTTGCCTTGGGCGGCGCAGCTTTCGCAACGCCCTTGCCATCTTTTTTGGTCTTCTTTTCCTTGGGTTTGGGTTGCTCTGAATGAAGATGACCAAACTCCTCAAGCGCTTGCGTGTTTCGCCATTTAAGGCAACGCTGACCGCTTGCTTCGAGATCGACATATGTCTTCTTTCGTGTTGATACACGTGTGACTGGTTCATCCTCTCCATCTTCCTGTTTGGCCTTCTCCGAATCCAAGTGTTGCTTCAGCGTGCGCATCTGCTCCAGAATAGGTTCTTGCCACGCCGCCAACTCTTTACGCAGTGCTTTCTCACGAACACCACGCTCGTCGAGCCAGGTCAGAAGAGAGCTGATCGTTTCCGGATCGTCATAATAACCCCACTCGTTAGCAGAACGCAGACTGGTAGACCCTTCCTCCTTCGCCTTACGCTCTGAGATGGTGATGCCGTGGTCCTGTACGTAGGCACGTTCAACGTCCTCAGCAACATCGATGAAGCCCAGACGCTCCATGTCGTCAGGGCCTTGGATCCAGATGCGAGCATTAGCATACCCATAGTGAGCCGTGCTGCTGTCCGGGAGCCCTGTGAACGGCATTCCATTGCGCTCAAACCAGTAGTAGCGATTCCAGTATCTGTCTCGGCCCAGAACTTTGGTCCGCTGGCAATTAGCCTCGCGAAGATCATCGTCGCAAGTTGCAATTTCTTTCTCGTGTACGGCGATCTCTTCTCGAAGTTTTTCAATGTCGCGCATCAGTTTGAGAAACTCCTTTGACTGTTTTGACCCAGTCTTGGCTGCCTTGGCTTTGATTTCACGCTCCTTCTCCCGACGTGCAGCGTCGACTTCGCGTTTACGCTTTCTCTCGTTGCCGCGTCGGAGACTTCGACCACCTTCTTCGTCCGCGTCTGAGATTGGTGTATCCATTGTGTCCATGGTGTCGTCAAGGTGACTGATGCTGATATCCATGGGATCAGGGTGCTCCTCCTTGGGCGAGTCTGGGAGATTGTCGGGAAGCAATATTTTTTTCTGAGTCTCCAGTTCAGACAGTTTTGCCACACTGTGAGATCATTAGCCTTTCCCGTAAAAGTTTCTAAAAACATGGCAATGAACATACCGATCCTTCTTGGCCTTTTGATGTTCGAGCTTCTCCTTACGGATTCCGGTCTGCGCATTGCTCGAATCCTCAAGGTATTTTCGCAAAGTTTTTGTACTGATCGAAAGCAATGCAATCATCTGTAGTGCAGAAATGCGAAGGTTCAGGTCCAAGTGAGCGTAGTTCCACCGAACCGTGTCCGGAGTAGGGTCTTCATCGAGGGGCGCGAGTCGAGAGAGAATCTTGTCACACTCTTGCTTCTGGCGAGGATTGAGTGAAAGTTGATACAGCAAGCCCACCATGATAGTCTGCCAACCTCCGTTGACAAATTCACGAGCTTGAAGACGTTCGACCCAACCGTGCTCACTCAACAGCTCGGCAGCACGATGCGGGCGATGACGGCTCTCTGCCGGAGTCCGACTGGAGCGACCATTGGATCCCTCCGGCTCGACATGGCTCAATCTGCTGCGAGTCGCGTGTGCTGGGGCGTCTAGTATGGGAGTGGCGGGTTCGCTGTCCTCCTCGTCTTCATCTGATGATTCGTCCTCGACCATCTCAGGCAGTGTGACCTGTAAAGTGCCTTCTTCGTTGACGATTGTCTTGAGAATGGCGCAATGTGCTTCTTCAAGGAGTTCGCATTTGATCTCATCCGATTGAAATTTCAGAGCGTCCAGCAGGTCATCGAATGTGAAGGCATCTAGAAAGAGGATCTGAGAATGGACGTTGAGAGTGTTCCAAACCTCGAGCAACGGGCCTACGTACTCCATACGGAGATCTCCCGGGCCTGGATCCGCCGCAGACAGAAATTTCAGCTGAGGACGCACACTTTCCACTTTCTTGGCAGGCACATCCAGATCTTCGATGGGATATTTGATAGGCACAACAGCAGGCTTTGGAGGCTCCATCTTTGGTGGGGCGGTCTGGTATCCGGAAAAGCGAGATCCATTCGGAGGTGGCGTCGAAAGACCCTAGCCTTGTGTAAGTTTGGGCACAAAGAGTTATCAAAAGATGGCAATTTACCTGAGGCGAACCATCATGCTCAAAATCTCCGATTGTGAGGTTTTTGCCTTTGCGACCATTGACTTTATTGAAGACGGACGAACCCTGAGGCTGGCGAAGAGCACCTGGCTGTGGCGATGAATGCATCGCGTGTTGCACAAGGTGAGCTGGAATCTCCATTGGAAGTCTGTACTGCCTCGCCAGGGGCTCTTTGACAAGCCATGGGGCGCCTGCAAAGACGTCGCGTTGTAATGAGTTCTTCAGAAAGGAACGAAGATTCTGCTTGGTGAACAACTTGCGATTTCTCTTGATGTGTTTGTCGTCAAGAAGTGCCTCGTCACCATTCTCGTTATTGAGCTTAACGAAATAGCGAGAGAAGGCAGCACGTTGTATCGATCCATCAGGGTTGCGCAGCTCCGGAAACTTTGCCTTTTCTCGGATGGTGCCATCGTACTGTTCACCACTTGGGAGAGTGACTCCTACTTCTTCACCAGGGAAGAAGTCATTGCGAAATTCCTGTCCGAGTCAGAAAACAAACAGAGAAACGAACCGTATCAAATTACCTCAAACACAAACGAAACTGTCCTGCATTAGCATATCTAAGCATCAAGAATGGGAGACGAGCACTAACCAAGCTCATCAATCCGGGATATCTCCGAGAATTGGACCTTCCGTAGTATCGGGTCACGAAGGGCATCCGGAAACAGCTTCTCAATGTCATTGGAGCTGTTGTTCTGTTATAACAATGAGTATCTTGTCCGTAAAGGAAGTCATGGGGAAACATGCCTCTGAGTCGACAGCAGCGAAGTAGGTCAAGCCAGACTTGCCGTTGATTGCGTCTGTGAATTTTTTCTGCGGACGTGTTAGGCCATGAAAGAGGCGCGGGAATGTTTTGAACGAACTCGGTTGTAGAAATCGAAGCTGTGATAGCATCAGTAAAGAAGGCGGTTGAGATGAAGGGCAGCATGTGACGTACCGGGCGAGATATGATTCGTAGTCCGTGAAGACTTCACCTGACTTGGGCATAACCCATACCTATACCATTGCTCAATTAGACCAAGTGGCAGGAGCTGCAAAGACAATGTCCTATATACCTCGGTGTTGTTGTCGACTTTCGGAGGAACAGGGAGCGTAACCACCGGCTTCCGCTTGTACAGAACCTGAGCAGCAGCGTCAGTCGAGCTAGTAGACTGAGAAGCATGGTTGTGGGTAGTGCGAACCATTGTGCTAACACGCGAAGGCCGGTTGAACAATCCAGGTGGAGCAAACTTAGGCCGAGAGAAATTTCAAGCGGTGATGCAGAAGGAGGAAACTGTATGAGAGGCCGCTTTCAGATGGTACGAGGTCTCATGCGAGCATGGAGCCAATTCCGTTCCTGATCGATATGTGATGTTGAGATGGGACGGTGCGAGACAGGCAGTAGACCCTGATCAAGGAACGCGACGAAGAGGTGAATGCAGGCGGAGGAGGAGGATAATCGCGGCGAGACGCGGGTAGTACGCGCAATGAATTCCGTCCGAAAGTGGTCGAGATGTCTATGGAAGAACAGGTGGTCGAGTGGTAGCGAGAGTTGTGAGGACCTGCCGGTTGGAGACGACAAGGTGGTGCGCTCGGATTAGGATGGAGGGGAGGACGAGGAAAGAGCAAGCAAAGCCTGCGAGAGAAAGAGGAAGCAGCCATCACGACTCTGCCCGCAAGTACTGTAAGGGCTGACAACCGTGGGGACAAATGCTGCATCATTCTTCCTTAAACTTTTAGCGGCGGGACGTCCCGCCGCTAAGCCTCGCAAAGTCATGGTCTGCACCTTCCTCATAGCAATAATGTCTACCTGTGATCAAGACTATCACCTTGTCCTCCACTACCTCCGTGTTTGGACTTGTTCGAATCCGGTAGACATGGCTATCATTTGGGCGAGCTTTTCAATCTGATACTGAATTGTTCAAGGTCTACATAGCTCTATATCAATCTTTAATCCCATGTGCACGCCCTTCCGCAATGCTTCTAGGCCAATTCTCAAGGTATATATCGCCGAATCGGTCGCCATCGTTTCTGGTTATTGCGTTTCTACTTATCTCCATATAGTTTTCACACGCTTGTCTGAGTGAACTTGTTGATGAGAAGCTTTTGAGCATTAGTACAGACATCATTCTGCAACTTTTCTGAGTGCAACGCAAGTTGGCCGCTTATGCGAACAACATTAAGTTCTGATTGCAGTGCTCACGATCATCCATCGCTGGATTAGGAGGTGAAAAAGACGGTCATGAATCCAATCCAGCTTCCAACCACACCAATCGCGCAGTACGAGCTCGTGAACATGAGCGGCAGAAACTCGTACCTCGCCCCAAACACGACCTGGTGGACGAGTGAGCAGTATGCGATCAGAGGAATGGCCACAACTATATAAACTAAAGAGAATCGATCGAGCAAGAACACCCGAGGTCTTGAGGAACTGAGTATATAGTTAGCAAATACTGGGGCTTCGACCACATTCAACCACAAGACGTACGCTGGGGCAAGCTGGTCAAAAGCAAGCAAGAACAAAACCAGCCACAGGATAGTGTAGATTATCTTGATGGGGAACTCCTGCGCTGTAAACAGGAGCGGGAACAGCGAAACGTGTCCCGATACGGCCAGAGGTCTGAAAGCTCCCAAGTATCTTCGGTCCTTGAGTGCGATGAGACTGAAAGGGATAATGACAAGCAAGACTGCCTTCTCATGGACATGCCATCCGAACAAGAATGACGCGTAACCGCACAGGGTGAGGGCTCCTACAAAGACTTCCCATGTTGGGTGTATGAACAGCTTGACTAGGGGAAGCTGAGTTCTGTTAGCTAGACCCAAAGCCAGTTATGGGAGATTCGTCTCACCGCTTGAGCTGCCAGGGTCAGAAGAAAGGTTACCCTGGGTGGAACATCGGGCAGAACAGCGAATGAAGTGTCGCCCACGAGGCCTCGGGTAACGCTGTTGACGGCATCACGGTTGACAGGCAATTTGAGATAAGGAGCCACTACACTGGATTAGACTGACATGGAGACATGTTTCAGAACCACTTACAATATATCATAACCCTGTCAGTGAAAGAGTACATAGCCCAGACGTTCGGAGCCCAGTAAGCGTGACATAATCCTCTGGAAAAGGGGAATAAACGACTGAGAAGCTGATCCAACTGATTCCAGTATATGAACGGGCCGAATGCGAGCCCAAAGACAAGGATGATTCCTAATCCAAGCTTTATGCAGTTGAACAAACGAATTCTAAACCACGACCTCGGATCTAGACAGTAGACTCGCAGCAGGAAAACGAAGTAGGCCGGTGCCAGGTAAAGATATATATGCTTGAAGCATAGAAGTGCTGCAAAGACCAAGCCACTTGCTAGAAGACTCTGTTGCCTTCTGGCAAGAACGATTGAGAGGATGAGAATACCATAGAGGAAGCCATTGTACTGGAAGTGTATGTGATCGATGACGAACAGGCCCGGGGATGAAAATATGGAGAGTGCTGCAGCATGAGAGGTCTTCTTTGCACTCAAAGGTGCTCCGCGAACATATCTATGAGAATGAGTGTCTGGTCTGAGTAGAGAATTGAACACACGTACAGATACAAGGCGAAGAAGAGCACTAATTCGGTCAATATCACAGTGCCTCTTTGGAAGTAGATGGTCTGCCAGCTATCATAGCTGAGGTTTTTGACGTGGAGCATTCTTGCATCGAAGTACTGGGCCGCTTGGGACATGGTCCATTCGAATGCGGCAAAGAAAGGGGGGTAGTCAAGAGTCCATTCTGATGTTTTCTGTGCCGAAGGATTAGGAAGAGAATATCTGTGGTGCTCGGCAAACAAACCTCGTAATACCACTCTTTTACGGGCAAAGAGTGTGTGATGGCTAGCCAATTGCGATGTACCTCAAAATCTGTAGACTTGCTGTTCCTTTGTCAGACCAAAGTAACTTGAAACATTCGCTGAGGACGCCCTTACTACGCCGGCCAGAGCAAGATCTTGAGAGCCATGGCGACAATCGCACATTGCGCCAACGATGGATAAAGGTCTGACATATCTCAGAGGGCTCTCTCTCATTCAGAGTGGTCCCGATGGTAACTCACGATGTTGTCTATCTATTCGCTCATTGGACAGGCCAGATTTCATATCACGTGAAAGCGGAAGTGTCAGGACGCGTAGGAATACAGTAGACCGACGCGTGCTATTCATCTGATACGCGCGTCATTCCGGAGGTGGAGAACCATCTATCAAGGTTCTTGCTGCCACTTCAATTCTACTGTTGTGTAAATACTGTAGAGTTATTTGCTATTGCGCTTTTCCCATACCTCCTTCCGACGATTCCTCCCATCAAAGTCCAAGAGATCTAACTTTCAAAATGCTATCATCAACCATCATCCCTCATGTTGTCATTCTGAAACTGCAGTGTTCCCCTGCCAAGCTATGATCTACCAAGACGTCGTCGAGAATGTCAATCCAGCGATCGCGATTACAATGGAACAGCTCCTGCTTCATGTAAAACTCCGAACTTTTGTTCGTGTATATTCTTGAGAAAACTGTTCCTGCCATTCTTTTGCTTTTGTTGGTGTTGAATACAAATACAGGTTCCTCTTTCCAAAGTCGCTCCTTCACATCTCGCTCCATTACTGCATTACTTCTACTATGATTACAATCTCGCGAAGATGGCTGGCTTCCTTAATATTGGTTCTAGTTACCGTCACAGTTCTTTTCCATGTCTCAGAACAGCCAACCAACACGCCGCATACGGTGCCAATACCACCTGAATCTCTTACGCCTCAACTACCGCCCAACTTCAGCTGGAAAGGCCTGACGAGGAACTACCCCAGGGACTCCAAAACACCTCTCCCTAGCGGTCCCCCTGCTTCAATACCGCGCATCCAACACGAACCTACCAAAGAAACAGCTGCACAAAGGCACACTAGGCAGAAGCGGTTGACTGCTGTCAAGAACAGCTTCAAGCATTCTTGGGAGGGCTACAAGAGGAATGCTTGGTTACAAGACGAGGTACGACCCTTGTCTGGAGGTTACAAGAATGGTTTTGGAGGTTGGGGAGCAACGCTGGTCGACTCCCTTGACACACTCTGGATCATGGGCATGAAGAAGGATTTCCATATCGCACTGAAAGCGCTGGAACGTCTGGATTTTACTGTGTCCACATCACGCTCCATAAGTGTGTTTGAAACAACAATTCGCTACGTCGGTGGCCTTCTTAGTGCCTATGATCTTACTGAAGAAGCCCACCCTATTCTTCTGAAGAAAGCTACTGAGCTGGGAGACATGTTATATGCTTCTTTCGATACGCCCAACGGTATGCCTCTGGTAGGACACTGGGACTGGGTGCGCGCAGCCCGTGGTGATAAGCAACAAGCTCCAATGAGCGCTCTATCCGCCGATATTGGTTCTTTGTCGCTGGAGTTTACGCGTCTCTCCCAGTTGACCGGTGATCCAAAATACTATGATGCAATCCAGCGGATTTTTGACCTCTTCGAGAATCATCAAAATTCGACCAAACTCCCTGGCATGTGGCCTGTATCGCTTGACGCACAGCATGAAGACTTCTCGAAAGACAGAATTTTTACATTGGGTGCCATGGCTGATTCTTGGTACGAGTATCTGCCGAAGGTGTGTTGAGCGTCTCCTTCATCAGTGTACGACCTGGCTGACAATAGTAGCAATACCTTTTGATTGGAGGAAGAGACAAGCAATGCCAGAACATGTATGAAAAGGCACTTGCTATAGCCAAGGAACACCTCTTCTACAGAGCTTTGAATCCTAAGAATCAGCGACTTTTGATCTCCGGTTCAACAAAGAAAGTCTCGAATGGCTACCAGCTTAACGCTGAAGGTATGGCGCCGCCGCTAACACATGAATCGGCCACCGAGACTGACGACATCTACTGTAGGGCAACACTTGACATGTTTCGTGGGTGGTATGGTTGGACTCGGCGCAAAGATCTTTGACACCCCTGAAGAGTTAGAGACGGCAACTCAGCTGACCGATGGTTGTGTCTGGGCATACGACTCTATGCCTAGCGGTATCATGCCAGAGATATTCACTGCTGTTCCATGTAAAGACGACGCAGACTGCGAGTGGAGCAACGACAAATGGTACGAAGGAATCAGATCTGCTCACTCTACCCCTAGTACTTCACTCTCTATCGAAGACTATGCAAAGGGTATTATTGAGGGCCGAAAGCTTGTTCCGGGGTTCACAAACGTTATCGACTCACGCTACTACCTTCGACCTGAAGCCATCGAATCGGTGTTCTACATGTACCGCATCACTGGTGACAGAGCATGGCAAGACAAGGCATGGCGCATGTTCCAAGCCATCGACTCTCATGCCAGGACTGATATTGCTTATGCTGTAATTAAGGACGTCCGCGATGAGAAGTCGCAACTTACGGATACCATGGAGAGTTTCTGGACAGGTGAAACTCTGAAATACTTCTTTCTCATCTTTTCAGAGCCAGATGTTGTCAGTTTGGACAATTTTGTGTACAACACGGAAGCACATCCTTTGCGAAGACCCAAATCCTGATTAACACCTAGGGTCAGTTATGCCCTATGTGATGATAGGACCAATGGAAACGATTTTTACAAACACAAATGTGCGAACTCTTTAGGGAACTATTAGCGCACCAGCAGACAGTCGTTTCAAAGTCTTTTAATCTCTTTCGCATGAACGACACTGATCGCAATCAGACTAACCAAAGTCCAGAAATTCTGGAACAATAATGCGGCAGCTCCTTGACTCGATGAGTTGGCAAGCCCGATCAGGTTCATAAAGAGAGGGGCTTCTGTGCTATGCACGGGGATGCGGGAGAGGTCTGCAGAGTCGATCTTGGATTTGTGACATGTCGACATGCTCCGTGTAACAACCAAGTCTGAAGATGTGTTCTACAAACGGAAAGGTGTGCAGACTGATTATTCCTGGCAGAACATACTCGATCGATCTATAAATAAGTGCTCATCCTCTATCTGACCTTGAAGAGCAACTAAAAGCATGCTTGTTATGTAGATTGGTTGGTTTCTCACAGACCTGTCAGCTTGCGCCTTCCACTCCTGTGGTTTTCCACCTCCAACTTCTACCATTCCTTGATATAGTCTTTTGCCTCGTTGTCAGCACGTTGTCATCCAACACAATTGCAGCTAATCATTTTGCTTCTTCAAGTCTTCCGGTCAGGCAGACGAAATTGAACAGGGTATTGTTTTAACTTACAAGTGTCGCAACTGAAAGGTGACGATGCACAATGATCTTATGGCTTTATAAGGGACAAGATCGTGGCTTTTGAATCATGCATATGAAGAGTGGATGGTCAAAGATGGAATCAGCGAATCCACACAACAGGACTGTCGCACGACATTGTCGGCCCAAGCATACTCCAAAACAGCGCCAAAGACAACAAGAAACCAAGATGTGTCAAAAAGGCCTTGGTGTCTGGAATCGCGGCTGCACTTACCTCGTGGACCCTAGGCCATGCCAGGATGCAACTCGTCGAAACAAGGCTTGCGACTCATATCCATATGTCTGGGCTTTCAGAGATCCAGTCATTGCTTCATCACCACTGAGTTGTCCGTCTTGCATCACCACAGCCCAGATACAATCACGGCAACGAACTGACGAGGCTTTCATCGCAACTTCATCGGCTTATACCACTTTGAAAGGAGTGCATACTGAAGACGACAACAAGAGAATCAGGGCGGGACGACCGGTGCTCGATCGCACGGCCTCCAGGAGGGCGATCATGGTGCCCACGAACTGGACTGCTGAGATGAATCGTCTCCCTTCAAACGCAAACGAATTCTCCGCGTTCCTGGTAGGTGGTTTTGATACACTACGTCGATTGCCATATACACACATGCCTTCTAGGACCAGTAGTGAAGATCCGCAGCAGAATTCAAGGACCACTGGCACCTGTCGGTCACGCCTAGCTCCACCTCCGGATTGGCAAGGCGATATTTTACTTGATGATGATGATGATCACCAGTATCCATTCATTCGCTTCAGACAAAGAACAATGTATAGACAGGATACGAGTCGAAGACCTTCGTACACACTTGACAAGCGTGTGCAAGGGTGGGCACTGCCTAATATTTCAACGCTGCCACCGAAGAGTGATGCAGATACTGAGCCACCTTCTAGAAATGCATCACCGAGGATGCAGCGTTCGATGACGGAGTGATAGAACAATGAGAGGAGGAAAATGAGGAGAAGGTCAAGGTCACAGATGGGTGCGCTTGCTCATGACTTTATGACTTTGAGAAACTTGGCTTGATAGACGGTGGTCAACGGAGATGCCCACTTTTAGTCCAGTGAGTTTTTCTTGTTTTGTTTCGTAGGTTTCGATTGTTTGTCTGATGGCATTTTGATATGTCATAGTGTGCTTTGTTAGGAGATATGAAATGGAGGACGTCTAGACGGATCTTCACCATACTGTTAATTAGTAACGTGGATCATAAGGGCATGATGGTCTACAAGTATTGGTATAGGTACTCGAAGCTTACTGGATGATACAGAAGAATCTTACCTATGTTTCTCTGGTCTTGCTCGCCAGAGATGCTACTACTGGTACATGAAGCTCGTTGGACACATCCAAATGTGAAAGGTTGTACATTAATGCCGTATCACCCAGCCGTCCATTCAAGCATTGTTGCTCGAGCATGAGGTGGTGCTCTGGTGACCATACCTTGCAGGCTTAGCCACCTGTCTACGTCATGGTGCACTACCTGTCAGCCACCACGAATGGACCACAACAATTATATAAGAATGATCAAAGTCGTGGGTGTCGTTTGAGACTTTCTACAACCATCTTCAGATTGTAATACCAGAAGCTTGCTTCCGTGAGTTTTGTCTATTTAAAGAACTCCTACAAGTCCTGACTAGTTTTGGAGATCGAGACATATAAATCAAGAACGATTACCGGAATGACTGGAGACAGCAAGAACTCGGGTGCCGCTGGCGGTGTCACCGCCGTTACATCGACGGTCGGCAATGGAGTTGGAGGGTTGCTCGGTACTGTCGGTGGTGTCGTCGGAGCTGCCGGACGTGGACGTACGTACAGAATGCTTTGCGATTCTTCCATACGGGTCTTGACTAATTTCGACTGACAGTCGGTGACACTGTGACTGGGGTCACGGGCTCATACGGAAAACCAGTTGGCGATGCTCTGAATTCACTCGGAAACGGGGTCCAGGATGGAACGGGTAGGTTTTTTGCTCCAAACATTGCTGGCATAGAAACTGATAAGATAACAGATCAAATTGCCAAGGGTGTCGAGTCTGCCGGTCAGGGCAAGAAGTCGTGGTAGACATTAGTTTTGGGGGTCAGGCTCTATGATTTACGAGTAGTAATGTAGCTCAATCCATCCATGTTGTTACTGAACATATGTGAACCTGTCATTCTGTGAATGTCTTGGAAGATGGTGAGAAAGGGCAAGCGGCAATTCCCGAAGCATTGCAATCAGGGCAAATGCGGAGGCGGAGGAGATGGACCAAAGTGACTTCATGTGCCAAGAAAGGTCATACCAGGTAGCAGTGCAGTCGCGTGAAGACCGTCTGCGGACACAAGATACATCGAGGACTATCAGATTGATGATTTGAACATTACTGAGGCGCTCACTGTGGTCTCAACATGGCGCCGAACGGGACGGACCGAAAGGGTGAGTGCAGTAGATGGAGCGGCAATAGGAACAATGATGAGGATGATGCTAACAGGCGCTCGTAGCACCGACCAGCGGGAAGCTCAGGACGTTCAACTTGGTCTCGCAATCTGTCATCGGCGACACTCTTGGGGTTGATTCCAAGAAGCAATCCCTCAGGCTCAGAGACGATGTCACCAAGAGACTCCCCAAGGCTTCCAAACCGGGCAACTGGGACTCGGACGTGGTTGGGGGTAGGTCACACCCACTCCATGCTTTATAACACTGGCTGTGTTTGCCAGACGACTGACGTTCACTTCTACAGGCTCCGACAAGGACTTGTCTGGCCTAGTCAACCGTGTTCCCATAGATGTTGCCCAAGCCTTTGTCACCGGGCATCCCATGCAAGATAAGCCAGATATTGTGAGATGCAACCACTGCAAGCGTCCCGTTCTGCGCCACAAAGCAAAGGCCCACATCGAAGAGTGTATCCAGAAGAAGCAAGAGAAGCAGCGCAAGAAGAAGGAGGCAAAGGATGCCCGTGATGCTGCTGCCCGCAAGGCCGAGCGCGACAACGCCGACAGCGAGTCCGAAGAAGACGACGAAACTGTAGAAGGAAACAAGACGGCGGGTAAGACCAGCGCTGGCAAGAAGCGCAAAGCCGAGGACAACACTGAGGGCGGCAAGAAGAAAAAGAAGAAGGACGAGCCAAAAGCAAAGGCCGCCCGGCCAAAGGCTCCTGTCGATGTCGAGAAGCAGTGCGGTGTCCCCCTCGCCAACGGCGCTCAGTGCGCCAGAAGCTTGACCTGCAAGAGCCACAGCATGGGAGCCAAACGTGCTGTGCGTAGAAGTGCCCCATATGACAAGTTGCTGGCCGAGTACCAGCGGAAGAACCAGGCTAAGCTGCAGAGTACGTCGTCTTACTTTGCCACTCCTCTCCTATATCATGTCATACTGACCTTCTCCCAGAACAAGCGCTAGAGGCTCAGCAGCCATACCAAGACGATGAGTTCGCCCAAGCCGGGCCTATTGACTCTGACGAGGAGAAAGACCTCGTACTTGCCGCCATTGCTCGCTCAAGACCCCGTCCACTCTTCCAAGCCCAGCCCGTACCTCTGAAGCGAAAATATCAGTGGGTGCGCATGAAAGAGATGATGAGTGGTGCTCTAGGAGGCAAAGGCGCCGGCCTTTTCCGCACCGAACCTCCACCAGCAGACAACCCACCGCCAGACGACTTGAACATGCACCAATTGAACGGCATCAACGGATTCGCGAATCCCGCTGCCATGAATGCTACGCCTGATAACGACAGAAGATCGAGTGGCATGGGACGAACAATGACCGTTCCACATTCTCGGAAGCCGAGTGCTGCTGCTGCTGCTGCTGCCGCCTAAAGCAATGATCTATGATTTATTTGGCGTTGGGGGAGGGGGGATTTTTATCGAGGACGGCGGTCCGTTGCTTAACAAAGATACCCAACTACTTTTTATTTTTATACAAGACTCCGAGGACAATTGATCCTAGGTATGAAACCTATGGCCATTGCAGGGAGTATGTGTCATCTTTTCTCATTCTCCATAGATGTGTTTCCTCAACGCCAGTATTTCTGGACATCTGTGTGAAAGTCTTTCCACCATATCGGTTGAACTTTTGTGTCTTGCTGCTTCTGTTTCCCTCCACAAGTCTGAATTGTTCTTTTAAGCTCTCAGAATCACTATTTTCTCTCGAAATAATCACTCAACCAAGGTCATCAAATACCACTGTCAATAATTGCAATAAAGTCTTAGAATTATACCAAGGAGATATGATGGTGTTGCTGTGAAAACGTGGAATAGGGTGCCTTCACCTACACAAAATGCCTACTGAGTGAATCATTTGATTTGCTTTAGAATTTTAACTTTCTACTCTCCGTTCTTTGAGTCGTTCTAACAAGCACCATTGGGCCACTATACCGAGACGGAACTTATCGCTATGAGTCTCAGATTCAACGCGCATATTGGCTATTAAGCTTTAGGCGTTGACGACCCGACAATGCTTGTTTTGAAGCCTCAAAGTCTCACCTAAAACCAACTCAAAGATACTGTGAATAATGCACACTTGCGTATGGAGATTTCGGATTCCTGAGCCCATTATATTTCTAGTTGTGGTATATTAAGCGGTGCTCTGGGGTGCATGGAAGACCGTGTCTATCACTGTCGTTCCAGAAAGGCCTGATTGATGATGGAAGCACCACGCACTTCTTCTAGCATCTAATGGCGGACAGGTAGCCAAACCGTCAAACGTTTTTCTATCGACGTTGAATCCTTGCCACCCCTAACAACCGAGTCTATACTTCCTTCACACTGAGAGGTAAGTCAAGATGCCAGTCTGGGTCCTGATCTATGGCTTCTAGTTCAGTAGACAAGAGCGAGACACGGCAGAGTAACAATACTCTAGTCTCTAGAGTATAACTCAACGAGCTTATAGCGGCTACGGGTTTGCTTTAAGAGAGCCTTTCTACCCTTGAAGAGTGAGTTTAGTTACATCAAATTTGATCCATCAATATCCAAGATGAAGACTGCTATTGCTGCTTTCCCTTTGTTCTCCCTTGCATTGGGTTCTTTCAACTTCAATGCATTCGAAAGTTGCGTGACCCAGAGTGGTACATCTTCTGTCAAATCAGTGTCGACTTCTCTCTCCACGACTACTGTTCGTCAGCCTGACTTGGTGGTCAAACATACCTTCCATCCTCAGCATTTCGTCACTCCTCACCCTTTCACCAGAACCTGGACTCATACTTTCCATGAAACGGACACGGCAGTCTCGACCGTCACCGTCACTCTGACGAGCACCACATGGGTTCCAACATCCACCGTCGTTACCACCTCGACCCATACCCATGTGTCCAACGTCTACACAACCATTGCTGCTCCTGCAGGCTTCCTGCCCGTTGCTAACACCACCAACTCTGTGTACCCTGCAGCTCAGCCTCAGCCAAGCATGAATGCCACATTCGCGAGCGCTCCCGGATACAACATGACTGCCACCAATGCTGCATCCATGTCTGCTGCGGCCTCAGCTTCAGCTTCGGCACAGATCGAGGCCAGAGATCCTAGGGGCAAACCTATCGCTCAGCAGTTTGCTCATGCCGTTCATTGCCTAAAGAGCGTTCTCGTCCAGAAGACCGTTCAGTCCACAATCACTGGACCCACACAAACCAGCACTCTCGCTCGCCCCACAACCACCACGACTGTGGCTACCACTACGACCGCCCTAGTCCAGCCGAAGCACGGTCATGGCAAGACAGTTTACACCACCGCATGGACAACTGTCACCAAGAACTACAACGTACACTCGACCTTGACAGTCGATGCAGAGGTCACTTCGACCATCAAAGCATACGCTGCTTGCAAGACCAACAACATGCTCGGTGCTGTCGCCTCCATCTCTGCCACTGGCTCAAACAAAGCCACTTACAAAACCACTGTTGCAAGTTCCGCAGAGAAGTGCTGCGAGCAATGTATGGAGACCTCCGACTGTATTGGATCTGCTTTCCAGGGGTTGTTGCCGATTGGAGGTCGCTGCTTGTTGTATATCGGCAATGTTTGCCCTTCGCAATCCGCTGCCTCGCTCGAGTATTTCACATCAGCAACAAGATTTGCACCCGGTGCAAGCTTCACTGTTAGCAACGGTCTTTGTGGTTTCATGTTTTCTGGGGGCCAAGTGGGGTCTGGTCATAAGGGCAAAGGCTGGGCTTGATTGTTGTAAGATGGGTGCTTCTGCTCGTCGAAGGAAAATCACCTTTTGGGGTGTATATAAGAACATTCAATTCCTAATATAATTTAGATCTTCGGTAATCCACCATAAATCTATACTTATTCATCATGATGGAGAGTGGAAGCAGGGATCCGAGCAAATGTAAAGTGCGCCATAGCTGTAACTCTAGTCATCGTGATCGTTAACTTACTCCAGTATATGTGGTCAGGGTCCATGAAGATTCACAGGCTACTTTCGGTCGTATTCGAACTCGTGGCTATACACGTGCGTGCCACTACACTCCAGGTAATCCAACAAGTGTCCGCTTGAAACCACATGAAAGTGGGGGGTCGGTTGCAAGCACACAACAAGAACCTGGCCAGGAAAACAGGAAACTTGAGTTCGCCGACTCGGCATAGCCAGAAGTGCTGATTCGTGAACAAGGACCGGAATTTCTTGACGTTAAGGAGGTGGGTTGAAGAAACGCCGGGACGCACACAGGATCTGTTCACAGCTGAAGTCAGTTACACTACGCCATACTTGGTACCTACCACCATAAGACATTTGCATAGAAAGAACTAGTCCAGAAAAGCATGTTGCGTTCTAATGTTTATGGTAACATTGTCTGTACTACCGCTAGGTTGAAGTATGTGCCTTTCCGAACGGGCTGCAATGGAACCATCGTGGAAGGCGGCTACTGAGTAATGGCATGCCGTTGTGTCCAAAAACGATTTCTAGGCAAATCGTCACTTTTCGATTTCTTGTTCGATAATTAGAGATTCGCCCTTTCGGTCAACATTCCACCATTTTTTGGCATCTCGATCGGGTTCTCTGGTCCAGATTTTGGTGATTGATCCACAATAGATAGCGAAATGAGTTTCAGATGTGTGGGAATGTGCAATCGGAAGCTACCCGCCGAAGCCACCAGATCGTCCAAAATACACAACCACAAGGGAAATGACTCGGTGAATGCATCCTTCCAGGCTCAGCACGATTTTCCGCCCCATGTTTACCACTTCGGTTCATGGATGCATCTCTTTTTGTCATTTTTAATCTCAGACCCGATCTATTCCATAGTGCTGGAACCACATTGTCCGCCGTCTCTGCTCTACATATATTAATCACGATGGCAAGTGCTCTGGTACTTTTACGGAATAGCCCTGCACGATCAGCTGTAAGTTGCTCATGCCGCTGCGATGGCATGTTTCGTCTTTAAAACCCTGCATTTTGAATAGTCGTGGGGTTCGGATGTTTGCACCACTTGGGGCATGGACCTCTTGGGGGATGCGCAAGTTGATCATGATGCTAGACTACAGTATGGATGCTAACGGTGCGCTCAGGGCATGTCATTACTCGCGGGTTTCGCTCACTCATACACTGGGTCAACTTTGACGATCGAGCGGGCTGCCCTCGTTGGTCATAAAGACCGTTTCAAGCATCTCCCTCGCCCTTTTCTGTCTCTCAGCTATCGAGCGCTTCAGCGGTCAACCGAGCGGGTAAAAACGTTCATTCGACTCAGAGTACAGGCTGCTCTCTCCGTTCTTCGACACCGATTATAAGCAGTCGACAAACCCTTTCTTCACGAAGCAGGCTTCGTGAATGTGATCAAGATGGGTTCAGCTTTCGACGCGACGGCGTTAGACCAATATTTTGCCTATGAGGCATCAGTCACAGAAAACATCGACATAGCACCCTCAACTCTAAAAACTCTATGGATACTTCTCAGCATTTCCACAGTGATTGTTGTGACGAGGTTGGCAACCAAATGGCGAGCTACCAGGAAATGGTATATGGATGACTGGCTTATGGTCGTTGCATTGGTATGTTTCAACAAGCAAGAAACTAAGCTCTCTAATGTCATGCTCACGTTGTGTTCAGGGCTTGGGTTATGCACATGCCGTCTTCATGACCATCTCCATCCGGGCTGGATTCGGTCGCCACATCTACTTTCTGACTCCCGACCAGCGCTATACTGCGCTCAAGTACGGCTACCTGTCGTTGATTTGGAGCTATCTGTGTCCTATGATGGGTCGTTTAAGCTTTTGCACCTTTCTCCTTTGCGTCGCTAAAACGGATCCCAAAACCAAGAAGTGGCCCATTTGGACCTTCGTGGTGTTGCAGGTCCTCATCAACTGCGCAGCTTCTGTACTGCTGAGTGCAACTTGCGGCACCCATCTTAATGACATTTGGCATCTGAAGCTGGAGGATTATCGAGTTTACTGCCTTGACCTTCATGTTCAAACAACGTAAGTCAACACTTCCGAAAACCATCAATCGGGTTTCGTATTCTTACGGATGTATGCCTGTGTGACATCGTCCCAGAAGAATCTTGTGATATTGTAGGGAAAGAAATGGTGCTGACATTATTCATAGTTTTGCATACTTCGCCGGATCCTTCAACACGTTGACCGATCTCTTCTTGACTATCCAGCCTGCCCTACTCATCATGCACGCCAAGCTTGACGCGAGAAGGAAATTTGGCATAGCCTCATTACTTTGTCTCAGTATTCTGTGAGTCGTACATGTCTGCCTATGGTAGAACGCCAACTGACTTTATTTCAGGGCCATGATTGCTGCCCTTGTCAGGACTGTCGCAGCTGATCGACTCGGTCAACTCGGTGATTACACCTGTACGTGTCCAATGCAGCAGAGCCTTGTCTCGTAACTTCAGCAACTGACATATATCACAGGGGATCTCACACCGTATGTTATCTGGGTTTCCGTCGAGCTCAATCTAGTGTTGACGGTCACGTCACTGCCAATCCTTCGACCCTTGGCTCAAGAAGCCCGGGAAAAGACATCTCGAATGCTACGCAAGACGGCGAGGATGCAAGACTCCTGGAACGACACGGTATCACTTCACAGTCTGACAAAAGATGAAGACAAGACTGGTGCTGCTGTAGGTGTAATGGCCATGGGCCATCGTATGAGCCAGGCAGGAGATTTTGAGCAACAACAAGATCCGTTTGGCGTGGTACGCACAGTCGAGGTCCAGGTCAGCTACTCGGACAATGACGCCCCCATGTTACATGCGGCGATAGTTGGGCTCGTGCAAGGTGTAGCGATGGAACGGTTGGCACGCAGATGAGATTGAACCAGTCTTCATGTTGAATGTACTGACTTACGAAAGAACGGACGACAGCACCGATATTCCATTAATAATTAAACCATAATTGGTTGCATTTACATTCACCTTGCCTTTATGGCTCTGTTTTGTACACCTAGTAAAAGTTGAGAATTCTTACGACATCACCAACAACACAAGACATTGCCAAGAAGAGTATGCCCGGTCAAGCATGATCTCCAGACTCGAAAGCTCGGCAGGGCCCTAGAAATAAGCATAACTCAAGTATAAGTCTACTATGAAAGGGTTTCAAAAGTTTGACAGATGCAATTGTGGTTGACAAGACGCCGAGACGAGACGACGAATCATCAGCAGACACAGAAAACGTTGACAACAAGCAGAGACAGATGATACTGTAGATCACATCAAGGGTCGTCATTCTCGAAGCTTGCGTGTCACAGAACATGGACAGAGTAATTGAGGGCACAGGAAGGCAATGAGAAGTGGGAACCTGTTTTGAATCGGCACAAACAGGGTCTAGCGACAAGAGAATGACAATCTAGAGCCGACGAGCTGTCGAGCTGTCGCAAGCGTGATGACGGAAACAGGGAAGGAAGCAACGATGGATCAGTCGTATGATGAAAAGCCCAAGAAAGAACCGGTTCGAGGGAGGAAGGAATTGGAAGGCGGGGTGGAAGCAGTGACGCAGCCACCCCACCATCGCATCATAGCTACAACAGTACAAGGCTTAAATACCAGAGCTCTTCTCTGTCCAAACCTTGGGCATTCATTCTATTCATCCATCTCCTCCCACAACACAATCACAACGCTTCACTCAACCTACTTCATACACATTCCAACCTGAGCCCTTCAATTGATCCATCTTTTCAATCATCATGTCGAACGTTCCTTGTAAGTCACGCTCCAAAGCTTCTTCTAACCTTGATGATTTAAATGAAGCTGACATGACAAAACACAGCTCAGCTTCCCGGTGATCTTGGCGAGCATGACCCCAGACGTATGGCTCACCCCGATGGCAACATCCAAGGAGCTGGTGGCCATGAGGTGAAGCCCAATAGCAAGGAGGTTCTCGGTAACGAGGCTACTGCTGCCGAGAATGACCACCCATCCAACTCCAACAACCCTCGCAGCGATGACACTACCTCACACGCAATGGAGGGCGGCAGCACCGAGACCATGGACCGCGTCAAGCGCCAACAAAACTCCGACACTGCTGGTCTCCGCCAGGAGGGTCAGGACATTCATGATGCTCACTCCAGAGCTGGTCACCAACAACACAGCAACGACCGCAGTGAGGGTTACGGCTCTACAGCCACCCGTGGCCTCGGCCAGGAATCTACCTTCGGTCGTGACCAGGATTACTCGAACCGCGGTACTGGTTTGACTGGCACCCAGTCAGGTACTGAGCCCATCTCTGGCATGAGGGGTACTGGCGTTGGTGGCGCTCCCTATGACGCTGGCAACATTCAAGGTAAGCCATTCCATCGCGGCACTATCGGGTACAAGTCACTAATTCGTACACAGAGCCCGGTCTTGGTGGCTCTGCCCCTCACCACCAGCACCACGGTCAGCACAACACTAGAGCTGGTGAGCTTCTTGACCCTGCATCGGGCAGAGAGACTGGTATCCCTGGCTACGCCGCTGGTTCTGGCGCCGGACTTACTGGCGGCTCTGGCTTGACTGGCTCTCACACTGGCCAGCACGGCTCTGGCCTCACCGGAGGCTCTGGTCTTACCGGCTCTAACACCGGCGCCGGTCTCACTGGCGGTTCTGGTTTGACCGGTTCCACCCACACCGGCCAGCACGGCTCCGGCCTTACAGGTGGCTCCGGCCTCACTGGCTCTAACGTTGACCAGTACGGCTCGTCTACTACCGGCACCGGCCTCACCAGCGGCTCTGGTCTGACTGGCTCCACTCACACTGGCCAGCACGGCTCTGGTCTGACTGGATCGTCTGATCAGTACGGTTCTTCGACCACTGGCTCCGGTGTCACCGGTAGAGATGAGGGTTTGACCGGCCGTGAGGGCCAGTCCAGCTACGACAACTCGGCCGAGACCAAGGCCAAGAAGCCTTCGTTGCTCGACAGACTCAACCCCATGAAGGATACCGACAACGATGGCAAGAAGGGTATGATGGACTAAAAGTGTCCTCCTGATTATGATTTGCACGATTATTACCAACGTAGTTTAATGAACCTTGTAATAATATGAAACTTCACCTACCACCAATGATGTGGACCACATTGCAAAATATGAAGACTCTCGGGAAAACTACGTTTACCTTGATGGATTCCATAGTTCCAAGCAATGTCAGCTGACGTCATGTGTCCGTGCAGTCTCCCATAGAATACTTGAATCAGCTGGATTTTGAACTTCTTTGTTGCCGTGGGGCACAACAGACGATCAGGTGGTGATCACTGGCACAACCGTCACCATCATGGTCGGGCTCCAGGACAGCATCAATGCAGTGAGGAGCAGTATACGAGACCATGATTTGGCACAACACTCACACGAACAAACTCAACGCGAACACGAACGCATCCTGGACGACTATGACAGGATGACGCGCGACAGGGCGAGGCGCATCCGCAGCGAGAGGCGCCATGGACATGAACATGAAGACCCCGGTCGATCAAGTGAGAGGTCCAAGTCACCGCCTTCGGCGAGATTCCGCTTCAAGACAGGCACCAAGAGCAGCGGTAGCAGCAATGGAGACAGGCACAAGAGCAAGCACCGGTCGCGTAGACATGGACGCAGCCACAGACACCGCGATGAAGCAGGCAATGAGGCCGACGTGGACCAGTACACAGCTCATCCTTTCACCCGTCCTCGCCATTCTGAATATCTCGATCCCTCCATCTCTCAGTCACCCCAGCCGGACAATGCAGACAAGGGCTTTGTGGGTCCCGACGATGCTTTCAAGCAGTCTCTGTTCGATGCCATTGCCGACGATGAAGGTGCAGCCTATTGGGAGGGTGTCTACTCACAACCTATCCACGTTTACCCTCGACCCTCGGTCCGGAACGAACAGGGCCATCTAGAAGCAATGACTGACGATCAATACGTTGATTATGTCAAGGCAAAGATGTTTGAGAAGAAACATCCGCACATTGTCAAAGAGCAGAGGGAACGAGAGGAAAAGAACCGTCAAGAGGGAGAGACAAGGAAGAGAAAGACACAGTCAGACGACCATCCAGACGAAGAAGACTATTATGAATGGGTCGGCAATGAAGAAAAGGGTTACGAAAGGAGATATGCTGGTAAGCGCCGCCGCCCGGAGCCAACGTCTGGAGACACCCATCGCAACAACGACTTCATGAACGACATCGACGCAGCTCTTGCCCGTGGCGCAAAACGCAAACAAGCAAAGAGATGGCAACAGGCTTGGTCTTCCTACCAAGAGACCTGGCAGCGTCTCCTCAAGAATAGGTCTGAACTGCTCCGAGGTGATGAATTTGTCAACCTAATCTCCTGGCCCGTCCTCTCCTTGGAAATTCAGGATGTGACCAAGGAAAACGTTCAAGACTTCTTCAACAACGCCACACCTGCGACCGACGAGACGAGATCCAAGATGCTCAAAAGTCAAAGAGTTCAATGGCATCCTGACAAGATCCAACAGCTTGGTGGGGATAATGTCGATACTGATACTCTCAAACTGGCTACACTTGTGTTTCAAGTACTTGACGATCTCTTCAGTCAAGAACGTTCCACCAAAGAATAGATCATCGTCCCATGAGCAAACCTTCTTCGCCTGTCCTTCCATGAAGACAAATCATGACAAGTATGTGAGCTTCTACTATCACGCATAGTAAGTCGTGGCAATCTTTTTGACAAGAACCATGCCAATTTCCGTCCCTTCATGGCCCGTGCCTTGTGTGACCGAAGAAGAAAGACTCTTGGAGCAAACTCTTTCCTCTTCCAGAAGTTTCAGTGTATCGCAAACTTACAGGCACAAACAAGACGTCGGCTCCCTTTCTATATATTGTCTCCCCGTCATTCATGTGAAGACTTATATCACACCAGAGTGGACAGCATTCGACATGTGGTATAGCACGACTCAACCCACATGACTTTCCTACATGGAAACGCATGTTCTTGCAAAGTCACAGCCTTCTTGCACCTTGATGCGCTTTACCACTCAGCACGACCTCGCACGCCAAGGCTTCCTCACGCCTTACACCTTCATGTATCTTCTCAGTCCAGTGAGTTTTGCTATGGAGCATCCGTACTTTTGTGAAAACGCACGTGCTTGCAATCCACAACGATCTCGCACTTCGATGGTTCATCACTTCAGCACAAGCTCGCACTTCAAGACGTTCTGGAACCTCGCACTTTCGTGCGTTTTCTCTATACAACATGCGAGTTCCTATCGAACGCACGTGCTCGTATCTCAATGCGTTCTCTTACTGCAACTCGACCTCGCACTGGGAGTGATGCCCGCGGTCGCTGCTTTCATGCATCTTCTCCTCTCAATGCGTTTTCTTATTGAACATGCGATTCCTTATAAAACGCACGTGCTCCATTTCATGCGTTTCCTCACCTCCATCTGATCTCGCACTGCAATGCTTCTTCTTAGAGAACTTGCGATCTTGTGTGAAGACGCACGTGCTCGTATGTTGGTGCGTTCCCTCACTCCGATTCGACCTCGCACTCCTGTACGTTTTCTCATTCCAGTTCGACCTCGCACTGCAATTCGTTTTCTCACCTCAGTCCGATCTCGCACTCCAAGGCTTCTTCTTACAGAACTTGCAATCTCTCATGAAAACGCACGTGCTCGCACTTTGATGCGTTTCCAACTTCAATTCGACCTCGCACTGCAATGCTTTTTCTCACATCGATTTGACCTCACACTCCAATGCTCCTGCTTACAGAACCTACGATCTCTCATGCAAAGGCACGTGCTCGCACTTTGATGTGTTTTCCCACACCAATTCGACCTCGCACTGCAATTCCGACCTCGTACTGCTATGCGTTTTCTCACTTCAATCTGACCTCGCACTACAATGTGTTTTCTCATAGAGCGCATGCGCCCGCACGTGCTGCTAGAACGTCCAAGGGGGACATATAACGAGCCTCCTCTTCCTTTCCAATTCAATCCACAACATCAAACCAACCAAGTATCACCAGGATTTCATACCAACCTATAACATCAAGTCATCCAAGTACAACAAATTCAAACCCATCCAAGTTCAAACCCCTCCAAGTTCAAACCCATCCAAGTTCACACAAGTACAAACAATCCATACCATCCAAGGACTTGGACAGTATATACACGTATATACCCAAACACTTCTCTCGTAAGTCTTTGTACCACATCTACTTCCAGTCCATTACTAACTCTCTAATTCAGCAACAAAACTCCCTTTCAACCTCATACAACCATGTGTCGCGAACGTACCACCGGCTTCACTCGCTGCGGTCACATGGAAGTCAACCCCGACATGTGCCGTGAAGCTCTCCTCCGTATCGCTTCAAACAACCACGCCAACATGGGTCTCTGCGCCGATTGGCAGAACCCCGACAAGGCAGTCCGCGACCAGAAGAACAGCATGTGCAAGGCCTGCGCCAAGGATATCATGGAGCAGAGGGAGAGGACCGAGGCCGGTCATTCGAGAAGATGAAAAGAATCGGATTTTAGGGGAACGATGATTTTTTAATGACGATACGAAAAGCTTCACGAAAGTGTAAACAATAACGAAATACTTTACGAGGATAATGAGGTGAAGGAAAAGTGAAGTATAAGAGCAAAATGATGCTATTTTCTACATATCCCAGAACTTGACTCTACCTTTATATGTGATTGATTTGACGCATGGTAATGTGGAATTTATTCACCTTTGCCACTGAGAGCCCAACATTTTATGTTTAATTTAGGGCTCTCAATGGCCCATACTTGAAATGGTACCAGATCCATGAAGTTTTATACATGACTATCCTCGGTAAAGGGGCTAGTGAGATGTCATTATTTGAAATGCATATTCTATCATTTTTAGGGGCACTCAATGGAAACATCTCAAAATGGCTATAGCTTTGTGATGCGACATGACAATTTTCCAATGGATCTTTGCCACTGAGAGCCCGACATTTTACTTTCAGCTCGGGGCTCTCAATGGCGCATGCTATAGTTGTTCTGGGATTTTGTGAAGTGTTCTAGGTAATCTTCTCAGATGGTGGTGCCATTGAGAACCCAATATTTCAATATCGATTCGGGGCTCTCGAATGAGCATGCTCTAGTTGTTCTGAGATTCATGAAGTGTCATGGGCAACTTTGTTCATAGGTCTCACCATGGAGATGCTAGAACATCCGGCCAGAGATTTCCAGAGGATTTGGAGGCTCTCAATGGATGCACTAGAGAAATGCTCTCACCAGATTCTTCGGCACCAGTAGTCGGCCCCGGTGTTTTACCACTGTCAGGAGCTCATATGAGCAGGGAGAGAGAGTTTATGGAATCTTGGATACTTGTTTGCATTCGCTAGTTGTACGTCCAAATTTTGCAAACAACTTCGTGAATTTATCCATTGAACAGTGTGTTATTTTGAGGAAGGAAAGGAAGTTCAAATGCTGAACGTCGGGACAGAGATGCGGCTGATTTACCGAGAGTGTCTAACCTAATCAAGAAGGTGCTTATCGATATGGCCTTTTCTTCTGCCTGTGGCATCAAACCTCATCGATGACTCCCATCATTCTAGCTCTCAATTGTGGTCATATCGTCTTGGAACTGGTTGAAAATATATACCGTTGTGATCTCTCCAAGCGATCTGAGCATGGTAAGTCAGCCAATTCCTTTCGAGCATTTCCACAGTACATTGTATGAGAACAATCTTTCTTTCAGCTGTACTGTGTGCCTGATGGGATCTATAGTCACCTATCTCGCATGCTAAACTCGTCGCTTAGTCTGCCTCTACCCGAACTTTTCTTGCTTTCCAGCACAATGCAAAGCTTCACTCTTTGTCAACAGTTGTCAAATCCATTCGCAGAGCATCACTACTGGAAGAAGCCAATCGCTCTTTGTTCAAGCAGATCAGCGATGAAGACCATGTCATCGTCACCGAAAAGACCATCTTCCACCCTCAGGGCGGTGGTCAGCCCTCAGATTCTGGAGTCATGAAAACATCAGCCAGCACTTTCAACGTTAGTGCAGTACGTATGGATGTCCTGTCGAATGGCCAGGTCTTGCATTTTGGAAGATTCGAAAGCGGCAAAGACTATTTCAACGAGAGTGAAGAAGTCACGCAGGAAATTGATGTTGAGAAGCGTTTATTGTATTCAAGATTGCATACGGCTGGACACGTTTTGGGTGCTGCCACGAGAAAGCTTCTTGAGCATGAGGTTGAAGGGTTCGATGAGCTAAAAGCATCACATTTCCCTGACGCTGCATCTTGTGAATTCGCTGGCTTGATCGAAGGCAAGTGGAAAGATGCGATTCAGAAGAAGGTTGATGAGTATATTGATGGCGACTTGCCTGTTGAGATTGAGTGGTGGGACGAGGAGGACTTTGAGAAGAACGGTCTTGAGAGACTTCTCGTAGACAACCCCAACGTGGCAGAAGGAGAGAAGTTCCGAGTCGTCAAGATCGTCGGAGCTGATACGTACCCATGCGGTGGCACTCATGTAGATGGAACAGCGGCATGTGGAAAGACAACAGTCAGAAAGATCAGCCGGAGCAAAGGAACAAGCAGAGTGTCGTATGCCGTGGCATAAAAGGAACCAACAACAAATAGAAAGCATTGATCATAGCAAGGAGTTCATGCACATGACCACGATATGGAGTGACTCTAATCCCTACATGTGGCTCTCAACCTCTTCTTCATAGATCACAGATAAATGATTTGCATGCTTCCACGGCCGCGTCAGGCGCTCTTACTGTCTATGTATTGAACCATTGCTTCTCTCAGCTCGTTCTTGACGACCTTTCCACTTGCATTCATTGGCCAAGATTCGAATCCAAGTTGGCCCAAGGTTGCCACCTCTTTAAGCTTATAGTCATGGCCAAGCCCAGATGCAACAAGATCAGGCAGAGTAGACAGATCATGAGTACCTGCATCTGCAACAACGACGTATGGTTCAGCCCCGACATGAGGTGCAGGTATGCCAAAAGCTTGTCCCACAATGTCAAGTTGGGATTTGAGGAACACTTCGATCACGGGCGGTGACAAGGGTACCGCATTCCGTTTGATGACATCTTTGTTACGGCCAAGCACAAAGATACAGCCGTCTTTGTCGATGACACTCTGGTCACCGGTGATGATCCAGTCGGTACCATCAGACTCTGTGTAGAAGAGCTCTGGCTCCTCGCCTCCATGATAGTATTTGACCATGCCAGAATAGCTGATATGAAGATCCCCAATCTGTCCCCTCTCCAGGATCTGTCTACCTCCACTAGCACAGATCTTGACCTTGGCTCCCGGCATTACCTTTCCTGAAGCGGCAATGGAGGAGAACGTGGGTGTATAGTCTCTGTCTTCCTCAAGAGACCAACCAAAGACGCCACTACCTTCGGTCATCCCGAAAATATTTTTGACATTAGCCTTTGGGAATAACCGCTGAGCTGTGTGAATGACCTGCTCTGTGGCTATGTCTCCACCAATGCTCAAGAAGGAGACAGAGCTTAGATCTCTGGAAGTGATGCTCAGTTGTGAAGCAAGAGCAGGTAACATACTAGGTACCAGTATCATCCAGCAACATTTAAACTTTTCAGCGGTCTCCAAAGTCACCCTTGGGTCGAAAGTCCTTCCAGCGAGAACGAGGCAGCCAGCATTTCGCCAGGCTGCTAGAGCGGAAAAGATACAGATGCCCCTGAAGTTTACAGTATGTACAAGTATCCGAGGGAGAGGCTCCAAGATGAAGTATCTGTTTGGAGAGACGACCGTGCTACAGAGGCTCAGTGAGGTATGAGGGCAGCCCTTGGGACGACCAATGGAGGTGCCACTGGTGAAAAGGATGGAACTTCGGCGATTTCCATCTGCTTCGAGGGCATCGTCCTGAATTATTTTTTCCACTTCACCAAAAGCTTTACCCGTAGCAGCCAAATCTTCAAAGGATAGCCATGCGTCCGGTGTACGACTGTTGTCCGTGCTGCACAAGACCTTGACCATATGATCTTGTGTACCAGAAACTCCATCAAATGTCTTTGATTCCTCAATCCCAGATACGACAACCACGTTGGGTCGCAGCGTGTCCAGGAAGTACCGCAGTTGGTCTTCACGGCCGGGCCTTATGATGTCTGCGTCTAGTGGGACAATAGTAAGCTGAAACATGGCAGCGGCCCAGAAGAACAACGCCCACTCGATGCCATTTGGTAAGAACGTCACAAGCGTGGACCCACGCTTCACGTTCTTAGCCTCGAGTCCAGCCATGAGGTAAGATGCGCCCTTCTTCATCTCCAAATGGGTCCAGGATAGGCAGTCGTCATTACCAGTGGCAGATTTTCCAATGATAGAGGCCATGTGGGAAGGAGCCTGATGAACCGAGATAACTGCTGGGCCTTCTGGATTTTCATCACAGCCTTTCTTGATCAAATCCCACATTGAGCGTTCGACGTGTGGCAGTGGCCCACCGTTCACGAAAGCAAGATTTTCGTTGGAGTCTGACATGTTTGGTGCTTGCTAGAATGAATGCTTTGAGAAAGGAGGTTTGTGAGTACAAGAGAAGTATGAGTAGCATGGTCAATAAACTGCCGGAGAGACGATTATTTATCGTGCCATGGTTAAATGAATATTGTTTCTCACATCAGCGATCCGCACCCCGCACGCCTTGCTCACTCTGTATAGTCAACTTTGGGTGGGTCCTCGATCTTTCGAGACACCATTGTGTCTTGTAATAAGCACAAATCGGACGTGGTGGGATCTACACGCATCTCCGGTTTTTGGGTTGGATTAACACGTAGCTCAATTGGAACACGATCGAGCCAGACTACTCTCTTCTGTGCAAAGATGTCACAAAATAGCCGTTGAACCTACAGTCCTGTTGCTCAAATATTATTGTATGCATACTCATGCCTTAAGGACACGTTAAGTGCTTACGGGTCGAAATTGAGCAAAGACTCAGATATCTACTAAGCATACGCTGTCAACCGAGCCGAATCCTGCGGCGACGCCGCCCTCCTCGCTTTGGTCGCCTTTAGTTCTGAGTAAGTAACCGGCTTCATAATTCTCCAGCACTTGGTCTACGCCATCCCCGTCAGACTTGCTCTTCCACAGACAGACGCCGTAGACGCCTAGCTCGCATATGACGCCACCGTTCTGTACTTCACCATTTCGGAAAATGCTGTTGGTCAATGCGGGCGGTTCGATCATCTCCATGAGAATGTAAGCTGGCCAATGGGACTCTGGTGTATCCTTCAGGAATTTCGGGATTGCCTTGCGATAGACGTTATTGCCACCACCTTCTCTCTGTGGTTTCAAGACATAACGAGATGCCGATTCTGGATTTTGGGCAAGCTTGCAAGCTTCTTGGCCAGCTTCAGTCTTGTCGAGCGGATAAATTGGTGCGAAGGTCTTGAGCACTTCAGCAGCCTTTGATCGATCTGGAAGGAAACGAGAAAGATGTGGCGAGTTGGGGGTCGCAAGAACTTGCTGGACTTTTTTGGAACCAGCGAGATGGGTCAAAATACTGGGGCACTTTATGGCAGCACTGCGCTCTATGTGAAGGCGAGCGTCCCAGTCTGCTTGCCCTGTGTAGTCTGTTGGAGCGTACCCAGCGCGGAAGTAGACGAGGGAAACCTCCCATGTCTGGTGAGGAGCATGAGGAGGCGAGTAGAGCAGGTTACGGTTTTGGTCAAGTTTGGTGTAAGACATGATCTTGTTGAAGGAGACACGGAAAGCTCTAACATTGTGTTCGTTGAAGAGCGTGTACTCAAGGTGCCTTTGGTCGAAAACGTTACGCTCGGGATCTTGGACAAGGAAGATGACACAGAGCGGTGATCCTGACTTTGACTTGCCGTAGGCAGCATGGCCCTTGGCTAGACCGCCGGCGAGTGACGGGACTGATCTGCTGGGAGGCAAAGAGGAAGACTTTATGATGGAATCCGTTTCCTTCGGATATGCATCGACAGATAAGAGGTACCTGTGAAGCTTGGAGACTTGCGTCGATAAACCACCAAACGAAGATGCAATGGTGTTGAACTCGACTTGCTTGACAGACGGCTTGGGATTTGACTCTGTAGGATCAAGGTGTACCATGTAATCAGAGCGGAATAATCCAAGGGTTATGTCCTGAAGCGTGTCAGCATGTCCGCTGACTAAAGACATGGTTTATACATACCTGGACATAGCCTTCTTTTTTTACGGCTTGGTGTACCTTCCATAGGTCTGCAATAAAATCGTCCACCTCTAGAAGCCTGTATCAACATGTCAGCAAGATACTCGATTCTCAGCACTGAATCTTGTACAGATATTCTATAGATCTTCTAGTCACGACCTATAGCTGCAGAATCTAGGATGACTTACTCTTCAACAATGTTCTGGAGCCAGGATTCATCACTGGCAATGGCGGCATACAACTCGTTGTAAGCCGGCTGAATGCCAAGACCCTGTTCGAAGCAGTTCCTGGGAAACAAGCTCGGGAAGAGGGTGACTGGAGCAGTGACAGCAAGAGAGCCGACAGGATCCTGTTCCTTGGAGATCCATGAAGGAATTGGCCTTACAGCAAGGCCATTAGCTATAGACCAGTCTTTGACATTAGTAATCAAGTATTGAAGTTGTTCCTCATTGAGATTTGGAGGATAATGAGGGTAGATTTGTCGTGACATGGGTCTGAAAGAATGGCTGAACAGCAGAGTGTCCGAACGAAATGCAATGTTAAAGCACAATGTCTATCAAGGGTCAAGCCAAAGTAGTAGCGAGGTAGTGGAAGTTGAGGTTTCGACTGGTTAGATAATCGGTTGAACCCCGGCATCTTTACGCGCTACTACGGTGATGAGGTCGTTTAGCGACCGCCGCCTTTCCTTGGACGCGCCTGCCAATTAAAGATTCACATGGCCGACCAGCTTGACGCTGCTTACCAGTCGAGTGATCTGAAAGAGAAACCACGTATGGCTGATGTTGAATCTGCACTGCCTCTTTCACTACACGGCACCGGGCCCTATCCCTTCCAAGTGCTCTCTGTATGAACGCGACCGCACATTGGGACATTGTCGCGTCATTCCCGTTCAACTCACCAATTCTTGGAGTTGAAGAGTACCTACCTGCCTACCTACTTGGTAGCATTGAGACAGGTCCTGTGAGGATGCGCGGCAGCGAACAAGACGTACAGCTTCGTCTTCAACAGCCGAAGATCTTGTGAAGCGCTTGCGATCAAATCAAATCTGCACCTCTTCACAGGTATATGAGTTATGAGCTCGACGCATCACTGCGAACCATCTTGCACATACAAGTAGTATCCTCTTCCTTCACTTGGGTCTGTAAGCATTACTGGCTCCAGCATCTCAATCAAACGCTCTAATCAGCCATCCGCATCAGTGGGTGATTTATCGGTGTCTCTGGTTTCACTCTTGGTGTCTTGCACTTCAGTCAATTGTCTTTGACTATTGTACAATCCGGCTTTCGTTCGTCTCATCTCTTTTCTACTTCGATAGTTCTAGAACGACTCACAGCTCACAACACACAATAGTCCAAATCGAAGCACGCCCACGACAACACTCACCTAATGCCATTCTCCCAACACGCAGTAACTTGACTCCCCGGCCTCTTCTCCCTCATCCAACTGCGAAAAGATCCTACCTAAAAACAAGAAGCAAACATATTCACATCCACCATTATCCTACCCAAACAAGCCAGTCCCACACCGCTCCAGTCGCCCACCATGGCAACCAGCGATCCAGAAACCAAGGACCCCTTCTATTGGACCTGTGAAGAAGTCACTCGCTTCTTCCGTGACGGTCTTCCACAATTCATGTTGGACAACAGATTGTCAGGTCTGAAACTGCCCGACACCGACGACCTCGCCAATCAGCTGCAGAACAACGACCTCGAAGGCAATGATGTCCTTCTTGAATTGGACCGCGACTTCCTCCAAAAAGAGCTTGGCGTGGGACCAGTCAAGCAGAGACTTGCTGTAGTTCACATTGTGAACGCGCTGCGTAGGCTCTCTCAGGGCTATGCCGAACACCAAGCCCCTACCACAAGAGTGAAACTCCCAGCTCTTCCCACCCCGCATGCTTCAGCACCCCAGAGTCCCGTGGCTGTCACCAATATTGCCGCCGACACTACCGTCGTCACGGTCAATGATTCAGAAAAGACCAATCTCCGTGACAGCGCCATTCGCATTGGTCAGAAGGAAGTAATCGTCCAAGACCAAGCTGGTAAGAAGCGACGCAGACTGACCTTAGGCCCTGAACAAACAATCCCCTTGCCTCAAACTTCTGCGCCGCCGTTCGCGGACGACGCAGTCATGAGGGACTTGCCACTAGCTCACATCAATGGCTTCTTGCCTGACGAGAAAGTCTTGCTCGACGACATCTTTTACGAGAACACGCCTCTAGGACAAGAACTCCAACAACCTTCTGAGGATGACGATGCGCACGACAATTTCGACATCCCAGGCCAGCCAATTCATGCGGGCCATGCCGCCTTCGTACAACGGTGCATGCGCAACATGTTCCTCAATTCCAAGACTCACAACATCACTTACCATCGAAGGCCAGCTGTGGCCTTGTATCCATATCCTGAGAATTTCATTCGTGATCCCGAAAATCTCATTCGTGACAAGAAATCTAGATCAGTCACCGTCCTCCAGCAGGGTGAAGACGATGCGGTTGTCAAGGTCTATCGAGAGCAAGATCTTACTCTTTCATACCAGAAGGAGGGCACTGTTCAAGTCCAGACAGACCTTGGTGATGAATGGTCATTTCTTCTCGAGAAGTACGGTGACAACGATGCAGACGTGTTGCCAGGCTATGGCGAATCAGAATCTGGAGAAGTTGTTACAGAAATGGACATGAGTTCTGTGAACAGGTCGGATGATGATGACGACGACATGGCTGAAGAAGACCCGGACATGGAAGTCTCCGCGCTCACGAAAGACTCTATTACCATCATCGTGAACCACACTATCGAGCAACAAGTGCAGACCTGGCGTGACAAGAAGCTACCGAAGCTCGACAAAACAGCCCGCAGCATGTGGCGCCGAGCCAAAGGCAAGCGCGCCATTGTTCAAGGCCTCAATAAATATGCCGAGAGCAAAATCGACCAGCTTACCACACGTCTGGAAACAATGGTCGATAAATTTCTTGAGCGTAAATGGGATGACGAGAAAGAGCTTCAAATGGCCTGTGAGATACTGGAGCCTACCGTCTTCGACCGTGAATACCAGCGGTGGGCTATCCGAATCTGGGCTCGCAAGGAAGAACCTGCTCGCGAGATCAGGAATAAGCCTGCTGACAACGGCCGCCGTATTTCCTCATCAGATCTTCAGCAACCAGTCGAGCCTCAAGAAGACGACATGCAAGATTTTATTGAAGAAGACAGCTTTGAAGATGCGCAAGAGCACGTTGCAGATGACGAGCTTGACCTAGACATGATCACGCAAGAGGCAACACCTCTGGATCCTGACGCAGATGAGAACATGGCCGATCTATCAAACACATCCGAAGAGTCGGCGATCGAAGAAGAGACGGAAAAGCCACAGGGTGTTGATCAAAATCTTACGACAGGGATGTCCAGTGAACCTCCCAGTCCGACAGGAATTCAGGACATTGACATTGTTCACACTACCCCAGGCAAGCTAGCAATCAATTTTTCGCGTGCAGATTCCGATGACGAATCACTGCCCTCGCCGTCTCTCTTCACACTTCGACTCAGTCAGAAGAAGACTCTGCCAAGAAAGGCTATCTCCATCCCGGAAAAGGACGTTGTGGTATTGTCCTCTGACCCTGTCGAACCAATGAGCCCTTTCAGATTGAACGTCACTCCCAAGAAAGAGCCGAAGACGGAGCAACCCTCCTTTTCCGCACAGCCGCTGAACGATTCTGTCAACGATATCCTTGCCTGGGACTATGCCGTGCTTGAGGACAAGCAGGACAGAATAAGACTTATGCTTAAACTCGTCTTTGGGCTTGAAGATGAATGGCGAAGGAGCATATTGTCACTTCTCACGGGCAACATAACTACTTGCTTTGACAATGTCCAGTATGCACTGACTTGTCTTGATGAAGGACACGAGGAATATCAGGGATTCAGCGACACCGATGCCATGGCCATACGATTTGCCTCAAGATTGTTCTGTTGCTGGATCAAGATTGATCACAGCTTATTCAGCGCTGAGCCACAAGAGCTATCGGAGTCACGGAGCACTTGGAATTACGAGACTGCTGAAGATTTTGATACGGAGTTAAGAAACTGGCATGGATGTACCCAAAAAGCTTTGCAAAAGGCAGAGAGATATTCCAGATCCAAAGAGAGTCGTCAAAATGTTGTCGTGATTGAAGATGATGATGACGATGATGACGAGGTAACTCCAACGAACAAGAAACGCAAGAGACACATCCAGGAAAGTCAGCCTGCTGTGGACATGCGTCGAAGAGCAGCAGAACGAGCTGCAAAGTACGAATCACAGCACAGCCAGACAGCGCACTTTGCACTGTCGGGCGTGGGCGATGAGCAGCATGACGCCGTCCTCATCTACGGACCCGACGATGTAGATGCCTCGAAGCATGTCTATTTGAACCCTCACATTGCCGGTCGTCTCAAAGAACACCAAATCACGGGCGTCAAGTTCATGTGGCGTGAGATCACCGCTTCACAAGATGAGGACGATGAAGTCGAAGATGGTCAAGGCTGTTTACTTGCCCACAGTATGGGGCTAGGCAAGACAGCGCAGAGCTTGGCCCTTGTTGTCACTTTGGCTGAAACCGCAAGATCTGACGAGAAACGTGACATTCTGCCACCAGATCTCCGCAAGATCAAGAAGAAATTCAGAGTTCTGATTCTATGTCCACCATCGCTCCTTCAGAATTGGATGAATGAGATCAAGACTTGGTGTCCTCAGGAGGTGAGTCTTGACGTCTGGAGCCTTGAACCTAGTCAGAGCAAAGCTGCAAGATTCGACAACCTGCAACAGTGGAGCCAACATGGTGGTATACTGTTGGTTGGCTATGCCCTGTTTGCCAAGTTTGCCAATGGTAAGGCTGGGTTCTCTGGAGACGAGCAGAAGCAAGTTCAAAAGCTTTTGCTCAAGAAGCCCCACCTCGTCATCGCTGATGAAGTGCACACGTTGAGGAACGATGGCAGTGGTGTAGCTTCGGCCGCTTCGAAGCTCAAGACTCATCGCCGTGTTGGCCTGACGGGGACGCCGATGAGCAACAACACACAAGAAATATACTCCCTCATCAGCTGGGTCGCTCCCGGCTTCCTGGGAACAAAGCCTGAATTCAAATCCAACTACGGAGAGCCGATCGAAGAGGGAACTTATATTGATAGCACGCGGACTCAGATCCGAAAAAGCATCGTCAAACTGGCAGCCTTGAACAGAATCATTGCACCAAAGCTGGACCGTGCTGACATTACTGTATTGAAGGGTTCGCTCAAAAGCAAGGTTGAGTTTGTTCTCACCATCCCTTTGACCGAGGAACAACGATGTGCATATGCGAAGTACGTCGAAATCATTCTGAGAGACAAGGCTGGCGAAGAAGGCACGACTGTCACGCAAGTGAAGCTGTTTGGCTGGCTCGCCATCTTGCAATTGCTGTGCAACCACCCCAAAGCTTTCAGAGAAAAGCTTCTCGAGCCAAAAGCGGCGACCTCCAAGACGAAGAAGAGCAAGAAGAGCGCCATTGCAGCTGGTCTTGCAGGGCTCGCAGAGCCAGAGAGCACGGCGGCAGAGCCTTCTGATACTCCTCTCATAACGGGCGAGAGACAGTCGCCATCAGCCGAAGACGGTCCTGTTCTCGCCAATGAGCACATCTCTCATTTCGATATTGATAAAGCAATGATCGATCAATTGCTTGCTGTTCTTCCTGATTACGACAACGTTGCGCTGTCTTTCAAAACACTGCTCGTTAGACAGATTATGGATCTGTCGAAGAAGGCGGGCGACCGAGTGCTGATCTTCTCGCAAAGCATTCCCTCACTGAATTTCCTCGACAAGATGTTGACCAAGTCCGGCATTGTGTTTGGTCGGATTCAAGGCGACATGGCTCAGGCGAAAAGGGAAAAGGAGTTGCTGAAGATGCAAAACAACGAGCTGGACGTTTTACTGATCTCGACTCGAGCTGGTGGCCAGGGTCTGAATATTCAGAATGCCAACCGCGTCATCATCTTCGATTTTGGTTTCAATCCTACACACGAGGAGCAGGCGGTGGGCAGAGCTTACCGTCTAGGCCAGACAAAGCCGGTCTTTGTGTACCGATTTGTGGCTGGAGGTACCTTTGAGTATCAACTCTACGACAAGCAGATCTTCAAGACTGGACTGTCGTCTCGCGTGGTGGACAAGAAGAATCCAGTACGCAACGCCAACAAGAAACCTGCAGAGTGGCTCTATCCTCCTCAGCCTATCGAACAGGGCGACATCCATAGCGAAGTTGGCAAAGACCCCAATGTCATGGACAAGATAATCGCCGGTCACAGCGATGGCAAAGACTCGTACATCCGTGGTGTCAAAACAATGGAGACGCTGATGACTGATGCAAACGACGAAGAGCTTACGGCTGAGGAACAAGCCACGGTGATGGCTGAGGTGACGAATGCTAGGACGCGCAAAAAGACAGCATGGGAGAGCCGCAACATTCTTCAGCCGCCGCCGGCATTCCCCCAAGCAGGTCAAAGCACGGCAGGTGCGGCGGCCGCGCATGTACTGAATGCTTTGACAGGCTTTCCATCGACGATGCCTCCCAGATGGCCTGGTCATCATGCACATGCACCTAAAGCTGTACCGGTAGCCGGTGGTGCTTTGCCTCCCCACCCATCGAGTACAGCTCCTGGATTCGGCAGATTTCCATTGCAAAGCTACGGACCACGCACAAAGGAAGCAGTGGCTCGACAGGCAGATGGCACGGCTCAAAGGACGACAGGGGATGAAATGCCGCCTCCACAGCCTGACGGAAACGATGCACCAAGTAGGATCACTGGAAGATATTGAAGTGAGAGGGGAAGTTTTGCTGGAGATGGCAGTATTAGGAGGGGCTGGAAAATAGCATTGAAGCAAAGTTGCTGATTAGAACAAGGGAGCATGACATGGGCTGGATTTTGCTCATGAGATATGGTACATAAGACTATCGCACGAATTCGTTTCAAGTTCACGAGGCTACTCTTCTACGGCGACGTTTATGAGTGAGATTGATATCATCAGATACGACTTATCTGAATACGCCGCAGACATGTATAGTCAGTCAGATGACACTCTGTGCAGACGAATGTACAGAGACGTGAGACCGTTAGCAAACAAGTTAGATGAAGCTCACATACTCTGGGACCGACGTGTAGCGTGGCTTTCGTAAACGATCAAATGCTGTCATCGATGATCAAGTGCCTTTGGCATACCAGTCCGGGACGTCATAGTGCACCAAACCGGTATTGACAGGCATGTGCATGTTAGGCGGACGGACCGCAGGCGGCTGAACATACGCAGCAGCCGTAGCTTTCAACCGACCATTGTTAGCATCTTGCACGTAATACCGCATCTGCGCCGGCGACGGCCCAGCAACAACGGGAGGGGGAGGAGGTTCAACGGGCAAACCAGCCAAACCGGGCGACGGCGGCGCATTCTCAAACACATCCCCTTCATCAGGAACCCAAGTGGTATCACCATTCCAAGGCATCATGACAGCACCATTCGCCTTTTTCCTCTCCTCGCAGACGCGACAGTGCTGCAGCACAAACATGACCTCATCCAGAGTGTAGCCCACGTATTTCTGCTTCAGGGCCTCGAACATGCGGTCTCGACCTTTGTGACCGGTCTCGACGTGGATTTTCGTCAGAACGGACCAGGCTTCGGCTTCGGAGACGTGGCGGCGGAACGTCGTGCCATCGACGCGGTAGAGGTATCCTCTATCCGTCATGGGTCTGAGGATCCAGGATTTCGCCCGTTCTTTCAAGCGGGAAGGGTGGTTTGGGTTGGAGGGCGGGAGGGTGGTGGCGAGCAGGGAAGTTGCTGGTATCGAGGGGTGCAGGAGTAATGTCCGGATTGAGTGGAAGGTTGGGTCCGAGAGGCGCATTTTGTTCTTATAGGCTGGGTTGAGGGTGGTGAAGCGGGCTTTGTAGAGGACGCGGGTCGAGGGGTCCCATGGGCTGGGTCTTTTGCTGGTCTCGGATGTGGCATTTGCGTTGGATGGGTTGGGTTGGGGTTGTGTGGATGCTGGAGGAGCTGCGAGGGTGGAGGATAATGTTGGCTGATTTGTTGAAAAGGTTGCTGCTGGTGCAGGTGCAGAGTGTGCGGCTACAGATGCGAGTTCAAAAGACGAAGGTCGGCCTCCTGCTGGGATTGGATGAGTATCTGTATCCATATCCATCGTCGCATCGAGAGCGTCGACATCAACATGGCTGGCACTGCCTTCATCCTCCTCTGGCGGTGTCACATAGCGCGGCGACGAATCGCGTGTATCATCTGGTGTCCCAAAGACTGATGATGTTTGTCGCGACGTCGAAGCCATCAAGGTTGTATCTCTGTTTCCAAACAACAAATACTTGAATGGTTCGGCTGACTTGTTTGGTTGTGCTCCGAAATCTCTAGGGTTGACGACTCTGAAGCGCGTTCTAGGGCTGTTTGTCAAAGTCTCGCATTTACCCTTTTGCCTCTGGTGTCTTTCTACTGCCCAAATTACTATGCTAATACCTACCTTCTACACAGACCACTTTCGCTTGTGTTTCACAGACCAGGTTCTTCTTCTCCTTGGATTCTACATGTCTTTTCGTCGACAGCTGCTTCTTTCGAGTAATGCTTTACTCACACATCGATCGAAGGGACAGACAAAGGTGGAGACCAGAACTTTGAGCTAGCTCAATCGGGAGGTGAGCTAGACCGATTGGAGCTAAGATACAAGCAGTCTTTTCGTGCGAGAACTCCCCAAAACAATACAGTATCTCTCTTGCGAGAACTTCCTACAACAGTATCTATTCTCGCCAGAATCTCGGGAATGGTCTTGTGTATTTGCTGCACAGTGTGAAGATACCAGAAGCTCTCTAGGCGGGTATCAAAACCTATTGTACAGATTGGACGAGGACCTGCCTGCCCATTTACCACCAGTTCCTAATGACACAGTATCGTTCCATCTATCTTGCTCGCAAGAACACAGTTCGAGGATGAAAGCGTACCCTACGCCTTAGTAATATCAGCGTAGTGATATAGTCACAAGTCTTGGACTTTCCGATTGCAGTGCAAAGAACAGAGCAGACCTTACTTATGCTCTTCCGGTCCGCCCTTCCTCGCTCTGCCTTCACCAGCCACTCCCGGAATGCCCAAACTTTCAAACTCTTCTTCGTACTTTCGCCATACCGCTGCGTCTCTGGCGAGCTTCTTTTGTTGCCGCATGAAGGCTTCGTGGTCTCGTAACCTCCTGTCTGCTTCCAGCATACTGCCTAGTGTCATACCTGACATTTGAAGGAAACTGAAGATATTTGTGAGTGCGAAATTCGTTCAAGCAGCTGACTTCAGAAAGGAAATTTTGTTGATCGTCAGAGACTGGTAAGTTTGTGTGATGAGTGAGAGAGTGTGTAAGTGGTGTGCGTTTCTCTACTCTCTAAACGTCGAGCTCATATAGAATAACACAAATGACGAGGCAGAAAAACCATAGGATACTAGGAACAGCAGAAAAGACTTACACCTTGAATTGAATAGTCAATCCTCTGTATATCGGTGAATACGCATATGCGATTCCGGCTGCAATTGCAGAGTAAATGCCCCACTGTCAAACAAGCAATCAGCATACTAATAAACCCTTTCCACATCGTTTCGAGCATCTGGAAGGATGCAAGTGTTGTTCGAGTATCCACGAGATAACTCGTCTGTGACAAAAGAGAAAGATGCTCCTTTCACATACCGTAGCAGCGCCTGTTACAGCTCCTCTGGTGGCGATCCAAGCCGCATCGGTGACCTCCGGGCTGTTCAAGTTTCCATGTGTCCGCACCATGATGTCTGATTTTCGATGTTGTATACTCTGAAAACTTTTTGGAACAAGGAGAAGACGGCTTTTCAGAAGGTCGCGTGTGAGTTGTTGTGTGCCGGTTGATCGTGAGTTTCGTTCCTGGCTCTTTGGACTCTCGTCGGCATCTCGGGATTTGAAATTTACGTCATGAATTCATCCTATGCACGAGGTGTTTTTACCATAAGCGATCTTCCGTCGACAAGTTCTCAACTATTATATTGCTCTTCGGCCTGAGAACATCCAGAGCTGCTTATCTATCTAGAACATCACTTGAGCAGCTACAGCTTCAAGTGGCTATCAAGATCCATTTATGATATAGTCATCCAGAGACATGACTACCTACCTTCTTGCAGCGACCCATGACTCTTTCGCCTGTGTGTTGGTAGAAGGACTCATCCTCATGACTTAAGAGAATCTTCTAGTCATCATGCTAATGAATTGGGAAATCTCGTTTGCCATACTAGACTCATCGATTTGATCGCTGACCTTGCAAAACGAGGTCTGTTCCCGATCAACCAGATCAAGCTCCACCCGTATGGAAATGAAAAGCTCAATATGACTATAATGACACATTCGTACAGTCGGGATCAGTTAAAGGTAAGTATAAGAATCTCTTGGAGGTTGGAGAAAGAAAAAAGAATAGCAGACAGCGAAACAAAAAAAAAGGAGCGAAAGAAGAAAAAAAGAAAGAAAAGGAAAAAAAGAAAAGAGTCTGCCAAGCCAGAGAAAAAAATCTGGCTTCACGAAACTTTTAACCTCCACCGTCCGATTTCTTGAGTCTCTCATTTCCACAAAAACATATCAGCGCTTTGGCGAAGCAAAAAGATATTGATGAGAGTGGGATTCGAACCCACGCCCTTTCGGACCAGCGTATTGGATTAACCTTAAGCTGGCGCCTTAGACCGCTCGGCCATCTCACCATTGATGCAGCTTTTAGATATAAGCCATAATAGATTGAATGCCAAAATTGCCTCGTGCATCGTTCAGTATTGAAACAGCCGAGCACAAATTGAGACCCAATGGCTGTGATTGAGTAACGTCCAGGGATACCAGAACTGACCGGTCATTGACGCCAAATGTTTGCAAAGTCTGTCGCCCGCTTCGATGCCTCGCTGCTACAAGGCCGTGATGACTAGTAGCGTACGATCGTTGAACCGGATTGCTAGCGACATGGCTGACAACTAACTCTGCTTTAGGCTCCTGACCACGAGAGTTTGGACCACAACTGAAACCAAGCTGCTCTGGAACATCGATATGTCGTAAACATGCCGTAGAACTTCCTGCTCATATCAAGAAGAACTTCTAACAATATACTGGGAATGGTTTGCCTCAAGGACAAGGGACCCAAAGGACACGAGATTGACAAAGGAGAAGGACAGTGACATCTTAGTGATGAAGATGGTGGTTGAATTGAGAGATAATCAAAGAAACGATACGGATACTTTAGCCCACGGCCAAAGCGTGTATGCAACTTCGTCGGGACCACGTACAAGATCGTGCGTACACAAGCAAGCCCCAAAACACCACCCAGATTCGAGCAGGCTCAGTTCGGGATGAAGCAGATAAGCAACTGCAAGTCCCAACATGTTAATGAAAAGAGGGGTATCTTTGAAAAAGGAAATGCAGCCAACGAACGCCTTGCTGTGATCACAGGCTGTGATCAATAATCTTCGATGGAGCTTTCAACGTCGATGATGAGTTTGTGTGACACTGGCTGGGGTGGATAGCGGTGATTTTAGTAGGAACCGAGTCCATTTGCGACGGGCGCTGTCGAACCACCGATCGGAGAGATTCTCCTAGAACAAGCTGATTCTCTGACCCCAGCCGTCTTGACGTGTATTGGCAAGATCTTGTCTGGGATTAACGAGTATTTGATATGGAAAGGTATTGGTTTCCTGGGTAGTGATGGGAGGGACATGGTCCTTGTTCTGCGAAACAAGATCGGTGATTTTTTTGGTCGCATTTTCCAACGACTTCTCTACACTTCGGCGAGTTTTGGAGACTTCTTCAGATGGCATGCGTGTCAGTCACATATGTACAGCAAGGCTTGGTCTGGAAAGGGGTCATTATCAACAAACCTTGTGGTGTTCGAGGAGAGACGACGGTGACGTTGAGAATCCACGTCTCCCAGATCAAGTCATCGTCGCCTTTGGCACCGAACCAGCCCTTTTTCCGCTTCCGCTCCCTCTCGCTGAACTGAACGAGGATGGGTACACGCCCTTCGGGGTTTTGATGGTTCGAATCGGCATCGATTTGACGGGCCAGACTGTCGACACGTTGTTCAATCAAGGTCTGGAGGTTGACGTCCTGTACCCAGGGTAACGTAACTTCCAATACTTCGTGATATGCGGGCTGCAGGTTTGCAAAGATACGGTACCAGAAGATGGTATGTAGGACGCCGCTCACTACCTCTTTTACGTTGGCTCGGTCGGCGAAGACGTCGATAGAGAATGATGCAACCCGTCGCTCTTCCATCTTGTTCTTATTCCAAGGATGCTGTTGTTAATGATACCTGTCTTGCATCTGTTTATGTTGTGGAGGCTGAAGCGGAGGGTCTGTCCATCTCTTGCTTCCTAGATGAGAGACGGTGCATACACACACGTACCTACCCGGAGTTGAGTATCAATGTGCTCAGTGCTGCTCATTCACCACACCTTATCGTTATCGATTGGCTCCACCCCCACAAGGGTCGAGGGGGCCGTGCCCTTATCGTCGCGTATCCTCGGGGGTTTGAACTTTGACTTCTTTCTTTTCGGCTAGTTCTCATGCCCGAGGACAGCTACAACAGAGATCAACTATTTGGAAATTAGAGATACGTCTCTGAAGTCTTGTTTCCTTGTTTGTCCGTTGCAGGTATCATTTCTGGTCAGGCCTATCGGTTATCCCGATCTATGCCATATTGATCTAGAGCCGAGAGTGGCGTACGCTCTTGCACGCCCTGTACGAAGACTCCAGTTTATTACTTGACGTGCTGCTTTTGTTACTCAAAAGTCTTTCGATCTTCGTTGAGACAGCAGCTTCTGTATTTGACCTGCTTGAATAGGCCAAGCGATAAAGTATACCCTCGACACGTACGTGAGTGCAAGCGCTGTACCTTATCGCGTGCCGTGGCCAAGATATTTAATCTCGACTATATCCTCCTGATCTACACCCACCACAGCCTGGCACCGTGACAAAACGAATCCCATGATAGCTTCTGCGTTAACAGACCTCCGAGTCTTTCGCTGTCTCTTCCGACCGAACATGTATCCCTATAAGATGCCAAGTCGCTCTCAACAAGTCAAACGGCGCTAAGAGATGCAAGTCAATACACTATTGCTCCATCTAGAGGTCTCGTTCCCAAACACCTGCCCATGCGTATTGAGGCTATGAGAGTTGTACTCTCTAGCGACCCGCTATGCCTCAAAGTAATCTCATATCAACCATGCCATTGGTGCTCCTTGTCTATCATGACCTGCACATGCACCTCTGTGGTTATCCCGATGAACACAGCACAAGCCCCTTCTGCACAACTACCATATCTGGAAGGAGGCTCAAGATAAGTATGGTCACAGTGAGCTATAAGAGTGGGACTTTTTCCTGCCCTTTCTACTCCTTTGCAAGGCTCAATCCCGTTTCCACGCCCTCAGGAACTCTCGGTTTCATACGCCCATCATGGTCATGCTTGGAATAGTCGCTCTTTTGGCTCTTGCCCCTTCTGTCCTTTCCGCAGTCTCTCCTAATATTTCCAAGCAGAAAAGAGTTGTCCCTGGTGGATACATTGTCGAGTTTGATGATCATGTCTCCGGCCTGAACAAACGGACTCCTCCTACTCACACACAACACAAGTCCGACTTTTACAACCAGCTCTCTAGCAAAAATCTAGATGCAACTCATCGCATGGATCTTTCCTCGTCCATCTTCAATGGTGTTTCCTTCCACGTAGATCCAAGTCTTGATCATGCATCTATCACCCAGAACATCAGATCTATGCCAATTGTGCGCGAGATCTGGCCCATCACTCTTTACGATACTCAAGATATTTCCTCTCCTCATTATACCAACGGAACCAAATCCAACATGACCGGCGACAATTTCTCTACCCACATCATGGGCCATGTTGATCAATTGCATGCTGAAGGCCTTACTGGCAACGGCACTTTTGTTGCCATTATTGACACTGGCATTGACTACAATCATCCTGCTCTGGGCGGCTGCTTCGGAAAAGGATGCAAAGTCGCTTATGTGAGTAACGTTTCCATGACATTATCTCGCACTTGCTTATATCAATCAGGGCTACGATATCGTCGGCGACGCATACGATGGCACGAACATACCTGTTCCCGACCCAGATCCGTACTCTTCTTGTAACGATCACGGCACCCACGTTGCGGGTATCGTCGGTGCCGACCCTAATCCATACAACTTCACTGGTGTCGTCCCTGGTGCTACTCTAGGTGCTTACCGAGTTTTCGGATGTGGCGGCAGTGCTGGTGATGATGTTCTCATCGCTGCCTTTACTAGAGCGTTTGAAGAGTAAGTCGAGACTGCAAATCCAAGACTTCTGTGGTGGCTATTTTCTTCCACCGAGCCACTATCTAAGTCGCGCTCTCGGCATGGAGATTCCGACTCTTTCGATCTACTTCTTTGGCTCACAGAAAGACGCTGATCATGTTCCTATCTTTAGTGGTGCAGACATCATCACAGCATCGATTGGTGGTGCTAATGGCTGGACTGGTCAGTGTGGAATTGCTCAAAGAATATTCAAAGATACTGACACTACTCAGAGGAGGCATGGACGGTCGCAGTGTCTCGTATAGTCGCAGCTGGTACCCCCTGTACTCTTGCCGCCGGCAACGATGGTAGTGAAGGTCTATTCTATGGATCCTCTGCCGCCGACGGCATCGGTGTCATAGCCGTGGGATCCATTGACAACATCGAGTCTCCCGTCTTCACAACTGTTGGCGAGTATACCGTGGACAATGGTGCTGCTACTGATTTTGGTTACGAAGAGGCCTCTATCGGCATGCCCAACGTTACTCTTCCTGTCGTTGCAGTCAACTACGATACTACTGTTGTGGATGATGCTTGCGAGCCTCTTCCCGCCGACACTCCCGACCTGGCAGGAAAGTTTGTCCTGATCAAGCGTGGCACTTGTGCCTTTGATGTCAAGGCTGCAAACGCTGCTGCTCGTGGAGCAGAGTATATCTTGTTCTATAACAAGTGAGTAAGCCAACGATGTGAACACTAGTATCGGCTTTGTTGAGCGGCCATCTCATCCTCCTGGACGATTTTCGCTCTGACATTGACGATTTGAAGTGTTTGATCAAAGATCTTTTCTACTAGAGAGATGCTAATACAGATTCGCTATTAGTGTTCCCGGTATCAGTTCTGCTAGTCTGACCAACACTGACATCAAGGGTGCTGCCATGGTCTCCACTGAGCAGGGTAGTACATGGATCTCTGCACTCTCGGCTGGCTCGTCGATCATCGCAAGAATCACTGGAGACGAAACAGTTTTCTCAAGCCCACGCAACAATCTCACCGGCGGCTACATGAGTACCTTCAGTATGTGGAATCCGACTAACGAAGTGTACATCAAGCCCGAGATCTCAGCACCTGGTGGAAACATCTTGTCCACCCTGCCTCTGGCGCAAGGTGGCTACGGAGTACTTTCCGGCACATCCATGGCCACTCCTTTCGTTGCAGGAGTCATCGCTCTCATGCTAGAGGCTAAGCCTGACCTTGACCCTCTGACAATTCGCTCCATCCTCGGCAGCACGGGTGCTCCAGTCAACTTCAACGACGGTCAGTCTACCTCGCCCTATCTTGCTCCTATAGTCCAGCAAGGTGGTGGTCTTGTCAATGCATTTGCTGCCGTACATACTTCGACCGTCTTGTCCGACGCCAATCTTTCCTTCAACGACTCCGCACACTTCGTTCCCGAGGCCAACTTCACCATCACCAACCGTGGCAGTGTCGACATCACCTACACGATTTCTTACAAGGATGCCGCCACAGCGTACACCCTTCCCGATGATGGAACTTCTCAACCTCAAATGTTCCCTCCCGACCTTGTCACCACAGCCGCATCTCTCGACTTTAGCTCCTCCAGCATCACCGTGCCGGCTGGGAAGTCCGAGACAATTCTCGTGACTCTGACCCCTCCATCCGGACTAGCCACAGACCGTATCCCCGTCTACTCTGGTTTCATCACATTGAACGCCACCGACGGAGACCACCTGAACCTGCCTTACGGTGGCGTCGGATCTTCTCTCAAAGATGCCACCGTCCTTGATCCCGAAACCGGATATCCATACCTGACATCCACTTCAAACCCTCTTCTTGACCCATTGCCCGCCGGCACAGTCTTCACGGTCTCAATCGGCAACACGACGAATGTCACTTCCAACGCTACCGGTCTCCTAATCCCTAACCTCGTCATTGGTCTCAGCATGCCTAGCGCGTTCATTCGTGCCGACTTGGTTCCTTCTACCAATTCAACCGGCAGCTATTACTCCAACACCACCACTATCCTCGGCGAACAGGTCATTGGACAGATTATGGGGTCGCCGTTCACATATCAGCCTAGAGCTAACATTTGGGATCAAGCTTTCTACGGCACCCTGACCGATGGCAGAAGAGTGCCTGAGGGCAGCTATCAGATTCTCGTCAGGGCGTTGAGGATCTTTGGTGATAGAAGCGAGAAGGAAGATTATGATGCGGTGAGGACTGTTCCATTCACAATCAAATATGTCGCTTAGATTTGGTTCATGAGCTAGAGGGTGAGGTTTGGTTGTCCTTGGTTGGGGCTTGAAAATGGTATTGCCGAACTGGCTTCGGATGCCTCAACCTCAGAAACGATTGATTGGTGCTGTTAGAAAGCTATATGACTCCAGGATATATGCGTTATTGTACAATGCGTGTTATGTGTGGCGTCTCATACGTTCGCGACATTATTTACTTGCCACAAGGTTGACCAGAACTTCCCTGATTGCGGTGGGTAGATTTGACAGGGTCGTCAGTGTGACAAGAGCTGAATAGACCCAAGACCGTCCTCTCCCCTCACAAGAAGATATACGCTGTCAGACCTCGCTAAGACTTAATTTATTGATTGAACGGATTTCCAACGGCATGCTCCCAATGCCATGTCGAACTATAGGTGGGATGATGAGGCATGTCTGTCAGGCGTCAATCATCACGTAGAGCACCATGCGTACAAAAGTTGACAAGACGAGTGAACATGGAGCGAGTTTGGATCCCATAATGTACCAGCTTGCAAGACGTGCAGACATCTTTAGGATGCGAGAGAAGGTTGATAGATCACTTCTTCGTCCACATTGGTACTCATATACTGGCTCTGCTATTATCAAGGCTTTAGATAAAGCCGTTTGGGGGAAAACGGAAGGCGTCTTAGTAGGCGAGCAGCTGGTAACTTCCGTACGAGCGTATTGACTCGACTTGGCCAGTCGGAAGCATGCATGTGTTGATCCCGCCATGGTACTGTACACCCATGCGAGAAGCAAGAGCTTGCTCTACCACGTGAGAACTATGCATCGCACACCCGACAGACTGAGGTTCATAGGACGCGAGCATGGCAAGGACCAATAGCCCGGGTCTGTCCGAAGTCAAGTAGAACAAGGAACAAGCAAGGGAAAGGTAACAGAGTGAGACAAACAAAGACCTCGGAGAAGGCGACAAGGCCAGTCAGAAGTCATGTCGTCGGTCAAGCGATTCAGCAGAGGTGGAGACAGAAGGACGAAAGGCTTTCAAGTGGCTTTTGTGTCGGCAAAGCTCCAGCAACCCGTGGCTGCGTTTCAAGCCAAGCAATACACCTGAGACGAACTGCGGGTCAGTGGGAGTGGGCTCTCTTCTACACAGGGCTGTACAAGCCGCTCATAAAGTGATAGCTCGGAGAGACTACTGCAGTTCAGTTGTTGTGGTTCTTTCGTTCTGCTCGTGCATGCATATAACACGAAACCAATGACAGCGCCGTGTTGCAGAACCATGCGTGGAGAGGAGCTGTCAAGAGTTTCAGTTTTGATGTTTTGAAGACAATGGGATTTGAAGAAAGCCGTAGAGGTCCGTGATTTGTGGAAAGGGCAGATGAAAGAGCACAGAGGGGTGAAAACCACAATCATACCATGCTTCGCGGAAGTACGGACGTAGAGCGACATCTGTTTCTAAGCTTGGAAACAGTTGTAGAGTGGAGAACAATTGCAATATAATCGTCACGATCGTGGTAGAGTGATCCGTCAAGTCCTGCCCAACCTAGGAAAGTGGCTGAAAGGGCGCAAAAGAATGCACAGGTCAAGCCGTGATTGTTGCTGCTTCTCCTGAGCAATTATAATGGCCCTCGTTCATTCTGTACTCCGAGTAGACCGGGTTCTTCTGGGGTGATCGGCATGTTTGCAATTTATCTCAGACACAGCCCATGACTTTTGAAGCGCCTGGCCAGATCTGCCGGATCGACTTGCGCAAACCATGTGCGAAAGCGAGTTCTCGCTGATCAAGACGGATGGTCCCTCCCTCTCTGACCTGTGTCTCAGATCGGGCTGCCAATCCATCAGACGTGTTTGGAATGGATGAGCAGACGGCTACCGGGACTATGTAAAAAGAACCAGACGTCGACTACGGATAAAAGCAAACGACACGCCGATGATTGGGTGCCTGAGGCACTACTTACCGCCGTAAGAGATCTGACAATTCAGGGCACTGAAGCATACAGCGCGTATGATTTGCCCGTCACTCAGTCAGATGCGTGGAGGTTCGGCTGAGTCCGGAAGAGAGGCAGAAAAATGGAGGGAGAGGAGTGTAGGAGAGAGCGGTTGGCAGAAAGCGGAAATTGGGGTCTTGCTCTCATTTGGCTACTATGACAGTGGGATGACGAGGATGGAAGACTTGAAAATATTCTGGGGATTATGGTAGTAGGAAGTAGTGAAGTTAGTAGTTAGTGTAGTGGTAGTGTGGGCTGGCAATCAAGATTCGACATGATAAAATGCAGTTCCGTTTCGGCGGCGCGTGTTTCAAGTGGCGGTTGGCCGAGGAGACGGTTTTTTGTGGATCTGCCCGTCCTCTGATTCATGCAGGTACACGCACGGCACGAATCGGTTACAAAGTTGTGGAGGTCACAAGGGGAAAAGTTGAATGGCATATGGCTCCGCGACCCTGCGATGAGGACATGGCCAACTTGACATAAGGGCGACAAGGTCAATCGATCGCCGTGGATCGAAGCAGAATGGTTATGTTTCTGTTACAAAATACCTAGCAGGCGATGCAAGCACCGGTCGCGTCGAGAAGCAATAATTAAATTATCGAATAAACGGCCGAGATGAATGTGGCTTCAGATCGAGCACCAATGCGGAAGAGGGTAGAACAAGCGTGGGCGCTCTTGCCTTGCTTGGCGCGAAGGACGAGAGAGGGCAGCTATTCCTGGCAAGCTGCTCTCGCTATAGAGATAGCGCGAGGTCTGATCGTGACCGAAAAAAGGGGCTCCGTGGACGGAGGTAGCAGGCGGTCGAAAGCAGAAAGAGCGGCCACGGCGGCAATGAAGAATTATCACAAACCAAATCGGCAGGACAGCAGCAAAGACACGGCAGAACAGATCAGGGTGTGGTACGGTACCTAGCGGAGCGACTACCTTGCCTACAACAGTACGCCGAATACAGTACAAAGTACGGTGAATCGGAGCAGCGACAGGTTGGTAGTCAGTGCTGGCAAGGTTCTGGGCTAAGCAGACGTTGGACAGACTACAGTCGCAGTGGATGTGGTGGACAAGCGGACGGACCTTTGGACTGCAACAGTGAAACAGGGCACGGGGCACGCATGTGAGAATTAGCGGCGGCTTGGCGCGGTTTCGAGTCTCTGGGACGATGTTTCATGAGCCTCATCAACCTCTGCTCGCCCGCGCACCCAACACTCCAGGCCTCTGACATTCATTCTCAAACACTTGCACTTGAAGCCTGCGTTTCCTCCCTCTCGCGCTTTCTCTTTGCGACACTCCCCTCCCCTCGCGTCGCGCTTTCCGTCTGTCTGTCTGCCTTTCTTGTTACACCTGCCTATCCTATTCCATCTTTTCCCTCTGACCTCGCGTCGCACATCATACACCTGGGCTTTGTGTCTTTGTGTGCTTGTTCGCATCAGCTGCCTTGTCTTTGGCTTGACTTGGTTTTTTCCGCTATCGCAGGCAGGTCCTCGATCGCTGAACCCGTCTCGCCGTCCCGCTGTCCGACGCTGGCTGTGATCTGCACGCTATACACTCGCTTTACCACTACTGCTTGCTAGATCTGGTTATTTTTTGATTGGATCTCTCAGCCTACACCAACCCCCTTACTCTTTACTCTAATATCCTTTCGTTGTCGGAGATATACTGCACAAGCAATGTACCCGACACACAACGCGCCCGCAATGGTCGCCCCGCCGCAAGGTCGCTCGGTTGCGCCAGAGACGTTCCTGCTTGACCAGGATGCTCAACAGAGCCTGCCTGCCGACTCCGTCGTTGCGCTGCAGCAAGTCGACAACCGTATGTCTTACCCACCCTCCCTGTCCACATTGCGATTGCCGCTGCTGGTGTCATTGATATTGTTTTTTGTTGTCATCGTTGTCACTCATTGCCGTCGCTTCCATCTTCATCACCGCCGTCGCCAATGGCCGCCGTCCATCTCCAGCTTGCTAACTCCGATGCAGTGAAATATTTCCTCATCTCAGCCCCTGTCGACTGGCAACCGGATCAGTACATCCGTCGCTTCCTGTTGCCAACTGGTGAATATGTTTCGTGTGTACTATGGTATGTCAATCGTGTCTAATCCTTGTCGCCGAACTAGCGAGCTCACTGGTGGTGCACAGGAACAACCTCTTCCACATCTCAGGTACCGACATTGTACGATGCCTGTCATTCCGCTTCCAAGCCTTCGGCCGCCCGGTCAAGAATTCAAAGAAGTTTGAGGAGGGCATCTTCTCGGATCTGCGAAACCTCAAGTCTGGTACTGACGCTTCACTCGAGGAGCCCAAGAGCCCCTTCCTCGACTTTCTGTACAAGAACAACTGCATCCGCACTCAGAAGAAGCAGAAGGTCTTCTACTGGTACAGTGTACCGCACGACCGTCTGTTCCTCGACGCGCTAGAGAGAGATCTGAAGCGCGAGAAGATGGGCCAAGAGGCAACAACCGTGGCCGTCAGCGAGCCTGCCCTGTCTTTCGAGTTCGACTCGTCGCAGTCGCTGTTCGAGCAGCTCACCAAGGCGCAACAAACCAACAGCTCGTCGTTTGCAACATCTGCCGCTCCTTCGTCAATGCCTATGACTGCCGCCGCCGTGGCCGCTGCCGCCGGCACGCCGCATGAAATGACACCGCAAATGGGCGAGTCAATGGGACCGCCAGGGACCATGATGCCGGCCACAAGTATGCCCCTCGCCATGCAACACGACGACATGTTGACCCAGATGCCAACATACACGCAGATGGGCATGCCAGCGCCCTTGCCCGCACAGGTACAGAAGACGCGTGAACAGTCGTGCCAGCCCGTCATGCACTACGAACGCGCCATGAACGCCGCCGCCCGTCACAGCTCCATGCCCGTCTACATGGAGTATTCGCCCGCCCCGTCGTTTGTCTCATCGCACTTTGAAGACTACAGTCAGCGTGGTCTGTCCTTTGAGCCCATCACGCCGCCTCAGCACCACATGGCCCAGCAGCACCAGCAGCAGCCAGAACCCGCCTACATTGCCAACGAGGAAACTGGCCTGTATGCCGCCATACCCGACCCGGGCATGTCGCAGTACTACAATCCACTCATGCCCGTCGGTCAGGGCCAAATGGCCGCCCCTGCCTACCCCTCCATGATGCGCCCACTCCACCATTACCCCTCGGCTCTCGAGGGATCTCCCTCGTACAAGCAACGCAGACGTCGTTCGTCGTTGACGCGTGACTACCAACAACAACAGCAGCAGCAGCAGCAGCAGCAGCAGCAACAAAATCAACAGCAACAGATGACCCCTGCCGGCGTGAACTCGCATGCTGTTCACCGTCCCAGCGATCTGCGTCACTCGTCGGTTCCAGTCACTCACATCGAACCGGAAGCCACATACCACGAGTCATCCAGAGCCGCCACGCCCGCGCAGCAGCCCGATTACTCTCGTCATGCCACTCCTGCTGAGGACAACGCCGCTTCCGCCGTGCCTCAAATGCCCAACGACGACTATGCCCAAGACTTCTCTCCCGATCAATACCGTCCTGTAAACTATGCACAAGCTTCTGTCATGCGCACCGGCAATGGCGTGTACCGCCGCGCTCGCAGTGCTACCGTCCAAGAGATGGCCCCTTATCCCACCAAGTCTCACTCCTGCCCCATTCCCATGTGCGGTCGTCTCTTCAAGAGATTAGAGCACCTCAAGCGGTAGGTCTTCTCGCTTCCCCCATCTTTACCACGCAACTGCTGATGTCTTTTAGCCACGTCCGCACACATACCTCTGAACGTCCTTATGTCTGCCCTCTTTGCAACAAGGCCTTCTCTCGCTCCGACAACCTCGCTCAGCACAGACGCACTCATGATGCCAACCCTGATGCCACCCACTTCCCTGATGAAGAGGACATGGACGAGCCCGAGGAAGGTCTCGATCTCTCCGAGGGTGACGTTCCCGACTCATCCTACATGACCATGCCTGGCATGGCTCCCTCAAACATGCAAGACATGCCTCCTCCGCATCACGTCGATATGAGATCAGTTTCGCACAATCCGGACCACATGAACCAGATCATGACTCCTAGTATTGTTGCCTCAGGCGCTGACTACCAATGAAGTATAAACAGAACATCATTCCGAGTCAGACGCTTTCTTCATGGTATCCCTTACTCTCCTTCATCTCTCTTCTGTTTGCGATGTTGCTTTCTCTTCTTCATTTTCATTGCGCCATGTATGGACGAGCTGTGGTGTTGGTCGGCACTTGATTTGGTTATGGATGGGTCGGGCCAATGGCGATAGAGGCGAAAACGTGCCCTGATTTGTTTCATTTCGTTCTGTTTCTGATTGTGTGTTTTTCTGGGCTTGAGACCGTAGAGGTCGAGTAAGACAGAAGAAAAGTCGAGAGGAGAAATGAGAAGAGGAAAGGGAGAACCATGTACAAGAACGAAGAATTCTAATGCGAATAGATGAATCGGGAGTGCTTGCTGCTGTGCGGCCTCGCCCGATTCGTTCTTGCACTTGCTTGTTTTAGCATCTTGTGTTTTAGATTCCCAATAATGTATAGACTGTCCATTGATTATTTTTGACCTTCTTCGGTTCCACTATGCGCCTTCTTCTCCTGCACTGTAGACTCTGATAAGATGTCCAAGTCATTTTCAATGAAAAGTGCAAGAACAACTCGGTCGAGACACAAAGGCATCAAGGAAAATGGAACATGTGCCAAGACTCACAGACCCCGTGTGTATCAGAACCGCTCTACTGTGATAGGCCAAAATCCAGTCATCGTGAATAAAAAGACCTAACCAATACCAACGAGATACAAACTCAGAGAACAAAATGACCAAATTTCGTCCCTGCATAGACCTCCACTCTGGCAGTGTCAAACAGATTGTTGGTGGCACCTTGACGACGACCTCATCCGACTTGAAGACAAACTTTACGTCCGAGCTGCCCTCTTCCTACTATGCGGAATTGTACAAGGAGAATAATCTGGAAGGGTCACATGTGATCATGCTCGGACCTGGGAACGATCAGGCAGCGAAAGAAGCATGTGAGGCTTGGAAGGGTGGACTACAGGTTGGAGGCGGTATCAACGATGGAAATGCTGGGGATTGGATCAAAGAGGGTGCTGGCAAGGTGAGTCTTTTTTATGTCTTGCTTATTGTTTATCCTATTATTGTTCCGGGTGGGAGAAGTGGAAACGCTAATACAGGGGTTTGCATGACATAGGTTATCATCACATCTTACCTTTTCCCGTCAGGCAAGTTTTCACTTGAGAGGCTGAAGGCCGTACTCAAGGCTCTGGAAAATGACAAGGAGAAGTTGGTCATCGATCTCAGTTGCAGGCGTAAAGGTGATACGTGGTTCGTTGCCATGAATAAGTGGCAGGACTTGACGGATATGGAGTTGACTGCTGGTACGCCCTCTACCTCCCCCAATCTTATTCTCAAACCGCAAATGTGTCATTCATTCTGTACGTAATATGCTAACATGATCCTTTCCGCGTGTTGCAGAATCTATCAAGCTACTAGAGCCGTATTGCTCGGAGTTCTTGATCCACGCGGCTGATAACGAGGGGCTTCAGCAAGGCATTGATGAAGAGCTCGTGAGGAAACTTGCAGAGTGGAGCAGTATCCCTGTCACGTATGCTGGAGGGGGCCGCAATCTGAAGGATCTGGATCTGGTTGAGAAGTTGAGTGACGGTAAGGTGGATTTGACTATTGGGAGCGCGTTGGATGTGTTTGGAGGCAATGGAGTCAAGTTTAGTGAATGTGTCGAGTGGAACAGAAAGAGAGGTTTCTGAGACTCTAACATTAAAATCCTCGATGGGAACCGTTGCTGAAGTCGAAGGTACATTCGACGGGCCTTCGCAACCTGAGACTGGGATGAAAACTTTCGTTCTACATGGGCATGACCAAGATGTTGAGATTGTAAAGAACATATCCAAAAGCAAGATGGCTTACAGGTCATAATCAAGAAGTGAATACCAGCGTCCGGTACTGTTTCACCCGATCACATGTTCCCAGGTCTTCTCGCTCAGTATTAGCCACTTTCCACCCCGGTATCTTATCTGCCAACTCGCAAGCCACGTATTCTATCTCCTCCCAAAGCTCACTCTCTACATCTCTACCAAATCGTTGCAAAGTCAACTCCTCTGTCCCGAGGATTCTGTGGTATTCTCCGGTCTCGCTATTCGCCACAACGCCCAATTCAAACAATTGAACAGGATCGTACTTTGGAATGTTGTGATGCACCGAGAAAGCATCGGGTGTCTTTTCTCCTGCTTGCATGTACATGTGCTCGGTGTCTTGTGTAGGATCGTATTGCAGCATAGCACCTCCATGATATTTCTCGCCCTCATAGTAACCGATGGTGTCAACGCACTTGTTGACCGAATAATAACTTAACCCTGAGACTTGTGCGGCAGCGATAAATGTATCCTTGTCGCCTTCTCCGGGCCCTCCTTGGCCTGTAAGAGGATAGTAATGAGAAGGTCCATAGTAGTTGTAATAAGCGGCCGTCAAAAGAGCTTTGCCGTGCGAGGCTTTAGACACCAGCAGTTGTCCAGACTCGGTTGAGGGATAGGAGTCCATAGCGGGAACGTTGAGTCCGAGTATGTCATAGAAATGCTTAGATGCAGATGAGGCCCAGAAGTCAGGCCAAGTCACCATACCCTCAGCCTTGAATTTCTCGCTCGCGATCAATTGGCTTGGGTCTTTAACCAGAAAAGCGTCGGCATCAAGGAAGAGCACATTCTGGAAAGAAGAAGCAATGATAGCGAAGGCTTTGACCTGGTAATTTGACAATCTGTCTGTCCATTGACCCAGCCGGTCTACCAGGCGGATGCAATGGGCATCAAGTTCTGGTAAGATTGTCTTACATAATACAGACTGCAACTCTTCCTCGGTGTCCACAAAGAGCTCGACAGGAACTGTGCAGTTGGTTCGACGCAGCATACGCAGAGAAATAGTAAAGACAGAGAGATACTTGCCACCAGCAGAGGACACAATCCCAGAAGTGCCGGGGTTGAATGGGACATGAAGGTTATTTATGTCCTTTCTGTAAGAGGTATGGGCAGCTCGCAATATATCGACATCAGATGGCGAAAGATTTATATAATCCGGTCGTACAGTTTCTGCATTAGCACGCCAGAATACCAGAGTCGATGCTATTCCAGTTTTCTGAATGGCGTCGATGCCAGGTGGATGCCCATCAAGTGCCTGGAAGAATCTGTCGCTGAATTCATGGAATGGGTTCAATGGTGAAACAGGACTGCTAACAGAGGTCAGATACAGTCCTGCAAAGTTGCTCCAAATTAAACATACTCAGTTGTTCCCTTGAAATTATACCAGCTGAGAAAGAGACAGGCGGCGAATAAGCCGGCAACTGCCAACCTCAAGCCAGATTGTCGGGGCATCAGAATCATGTCGTCGCTTCATACCATGTCGCTTCTGAACGAACAGACGGTACAAATTCGTCCAAAATAGGCTGCCAAAATCGAAAGCTGAGTACACAGCCCATATTGAAAGGGATTATTAGGATACATGGCAACTCCCTCGGCATACATGTACGAAGGGTCGAACGTTTAAGTCTGGCCAATCGGAGCGGAAGCGGAAGGATGACTGTTCGCGCTGGTGACACCCTAACCTCTCTTTATCTTCTAAGCACCACAATACCGAGTATTGAGCACCAGCATTTGTCGGACGACAACAGGAAGCAAGACATAGCAGATTGGACAACCAGCCGTGGACTCGGCAAAAGTCTGTCGCAATAAGGTCCAACATTTCGACGGTGCCCAGCGTTAGATGTAAGCGCCGTGGTGTGAGTCTTTAAGAGAGAATTGTCTACGCTATCAAGTCAAGAGATTCCCGAGTCTTTTAGATTGCAAACTCCATATTGCTCAAAAGCTGTTCTGGTTAAAAAGCTGGGCCTCTTAACGAACATAGTCATATCAGACTAAACTAAGCATGACAACAAGACTTTAAAGGAAGAGGCCCGCTAAGAGACCGAATACATATCGATGGCCTGAGGCTCTTAATGGAGACGGTCAGTTTTTATTCGCTTAATGTACATTGACATGATAGTACGTGAAGCCCCGGTGCACCGAGAGGATGCGATTCAGGAAAACAACTTTTTAAAGGCCTCCTCACTTGGAAGACATCCATGGTAGTGTCAGAACACATGATGGCTTCTTAGCAGACACGACGCTGTAAGACGACTAATACATGAATAGAGGACCTAGACTATGGAAGGCAGATCCATCGAGAGCCCTAAAAATCATCTCAAGTAAAGGCTCTCAATGGACCTCTCCTGAGAAGCTACGCTTCCTTTGAGATCTAACGATCTAGACTAGAGAAGACAGTTCGCGAGAGAATTCGAAGGTAACAGCAAGGTAGAGGCTTCGAGTTTTCAAAGGCAGGAGGTGATTTGGCCACGGATCATCATCCGGGCAACCCATAAATACCCCTTCCGCGGTCCAAATTATCTCTCAACAATTCTTACCCACGGCAACAAGGACCATCTCAGAAGGACAGATTCACCGGCAACGCGTCCTTCACGATGAAGTTCTTCACAATTGCCGCCTCCTCCCTCTTCGGCCTGGCGAGCTTTTCTGCTGCGATAACTCCACCAGAAGTATCACAAGATCATCCGATATTGGAGCCCCGTGGAAAAGGCAAACACCTGTTCGACCATCATCAGCCACATAAGAGTACCTGTAAACATGCTAGGCAGAACTGTATGATGACAACAAAGTTGAGTAAGGACCGATGCACAAAGATCTTGAAGCGAGCTGGTGTCTGCTGGGATTATTCAGACATGGAACGCGATTTCATCCTACCAAGCAATTACGACCTCTGGAACCATATTACCGTGATGCCTTCGAGTTCGACCATGACCTTGACCAAGGAAGGTGACAAGCTCATTACACCTACTAGTAGCTCCAAGCCCAAGACAACAGTGATGATTCCCGAAGAACAGTTGTCTAAGAAACCAGCTTCTTCTGCTGCTACTAAGAAAGACTCGGGTCAGTCAAAATACACAATCACCACGTCAATGGAGATTGTTGTGACGCGCCCAAGTTCGCACTCGCGTGCTACCGTCACGGTCATCGATGATTCGGACGTCGAGACCGTCACGCAACACATTCGGCACTCCACCAGGACAATCGAGGTCGGCACCAAGACCATAACTAATGTACCAAACCCGGCTCCTCATCTGGAGAAACGAAAGGGTTTTAGAAATCCAGGAGTCTGCAGATTCTGCAGGAGACACTGCCGCGAAGAGATGCACTACAGCGACAAGAAGTGCAGATCGTTAGTGCAACCCGCTGGTATCTGTCTGACCAAAGACCAGAAAAAGGCTTTCAAGGAACAGAGAGACAACGGTTCTGCAGGTCAACCGAATGCCTTTCCGGTCCCAATCATCCCATTAGTTGATGATGACGACGAAAATTTTGCTCAACTCGAGCGCAGAGAAGAAGACTACGATGAAGACGATGATGAAGACTACGATCAAGACTTGGAAGTGCATCTCGCGGAAACTATGGCTGAGCACGATCAGCTTATAGTCCCTTCCGTGGGAGCAACCAAGACCGTCTCGATAGATAACAGCATGGAGTCGACACAGAATGCAATAAGTGAGCGCCCCAACCTTCCTTTGGTGACTTTCGTCGTGGATGAATCCTTGTATGAGCAGAATTCTATGGATGACGAGGAAGAATCCTTGTACAAAGCAAGACTCAAGGAGATGGTCCAAGATTTCAAGGTCGAGGACGATAAGTCGGAAAGTCTTTCGGGCCCTGTAACCTCAACTCCTGCCGGCGTCGCATCTCTCGCCACCCTGGTAACTGAGATTCGAAAGGTACACTCCGAGATGAATGCTGCAGCAAGAACCATGAGCCGGATGATCCCAACCCCAGAGGCTGTCGCTAACAGCGTGTCGCCAGCAAATTCAATGGTCACAGCCATGCCATCTTTGATTGACCCTCTCGGATTTTCAGAAAACACCAACGCCCCCCAACGAATGTTCGGAAAGCGATGGGTCAAGCACAAGACCTGCATGAGACTTCTGAAAGACTGCGTCAACCACGCCGTCCCCCGAGTACCTGGCGTATGTGTCGAGAAACTATGCAAGAACTGGCTCTGCCTCCGCTGCTGGGCCGAGTGTTTCCAAAACGCCTGCGACCCTCCATGCAAGAAGAATGGCGCGAAAGGCTGGTGGAGAAGATGCGACTTCAAGGATTACGGCCCGCCACGCAGTTGCTATGTCGAGGAGGACCTCACGATCACGCTGCCGCTGACGGAGCTTGACTACCAGTCTAGCACCCCCACCGGCGAACCGAGTCATAACACCCTCGCGTACGCCAGTAGATGGAGCTCTTCGAAGACGCCCAAATCGACACGTCCAGTTTCAACCGAGTTTATCGGCGGGTGCCCCCCCGTGTGATTGTCCAAAATTGGGGCCCTTAATGGAACCCTCTTCTGATAGTCTGGGTCTTTGTCGATGGCTAAAGTTCAACGAAAGAGATCTGTGGGTCATTTCTGACACCCCGAGTACGCTGTGGTTTGTCTTGCTTTGTTTCCCTTGAGTCTCTTCTTTTTGTTCCTCTTCCTTCTTTCCTGTCACTTTATTGCTCCGATTACAAGGACACTCTAGTAAATCAAAAGTTGACTTTCTTGTATCAATCTAGTCTTCAATGTGGTGAAAGTCCGCGAGGGCTTGTCTAACAAAAACATAACTGTCATAGAAACAACCTACGTACACTCAGAAGAACTGGGACTACAAGAGAAAGAATCCATTGAGAGCCCGACTTGAGATTATCGACACGAGGCTCTCCATGTGACCTCTCTACAGTTTTCCCGGTCTCAATGTATAATGTATATGGTTTACTTAAAAGCTTGTGTTTATTGAGAGATCTCTGACGAATTGCGACGCCCCCGTGAATGCAGTTCTGAGTAATGCTCATAGATCCAAAGACTGTTGTATTGCTAAAACCACTATCTGAAGATATATGCCAATGACATTACACATTCTGAGCATTTGACATCATTTGTCTCGTTTCTGAACAGGTCTCTAAACCGATGACTGCGGCTTCTTCAGGCCTGCGAACACCAAGGTAGTGACACCCAACATGCCCGCAGCGCCCACAGCGTACGCAGCATCGCGTCCAGCCCACCAGTACAGCGAGCAGAAAGACAGAGGACCAAGGGTACGGCCAATCTGACCGAATGATCTATGGTTGCCCAATTTGCCTCCTCGCTCAGAAGCACTGGCCTCAAAACTACTCAGACTGTTAAGGCCAGTCACAACAGTGGCGCTGGTGACAGCGAGCAGAGCTGCGGCGCCGTAGAGTTGCTTCTCGGTGTTGGTGCGGGAGAGGAGGACAAAGGCAGCGAAGCAGGAAACAACACCGAGTTGGACGACGCGCAAAGGATGCAGTCGACGAGTGACGGTGCCTTGAAGTAGCGAGGCAATGATACCCATGAATCCTAGCAGGCGACCAGTGTGTTTGCTACCGTAGTTGAAGAGATCATAAGTCATGAAGGGCAGAGAAAACTCCATGCCACTGAAGAAGAGGATGAATGCAAAGTGGGTAAGGTTCAGGACGGCGTGCGAGTTTGTGCGCTGCTGAGCAGGCTTCTTGACAGCATCCGAGTACGACTTGTCCTTGGTAACAGCAGCTTCTCTCTCGGTGTGTGTCTCAGGCAGGTAAGCGTAAAGGTAGAGTGTTTCGGCGACAATGAGGAAGAGCGAGAAACCGGCAGCGGCAGCGAAGGGATTGCTCTGCACCAGCGTCACGGTCGACAGGTAAGCACCAAGCGCGGGACCAAAAGTAAAAGCGATGCTAAAGCAGGCACCGACCAAGGCCATTGTAGCTCCACGCTGCTTCTCATCGCTGATATCGGTAGCAATGGCCAGAGCCAGTTGCACGTTGCCTTCGCTCAGACCACCAACCACGCGACTGAGCAGGAATGTACGGAAATCGGTTGCAGCGACCCAGAGAGCCACGCTGAGAATGTTGCCCATCATACTACACAGCAGGGCCTTGCGACGGCCATACTTGTCCGACAATTTTCCAATTACGGGTGAAGCAATGGCCTGGCAGAAGGAGAAGAGCGAGCCCAGGGCACCACCCAACAGGACGATGTCGTAGCGATCATTGATGGGCTTTGCGAACGTGTTTTTGTATGCATTGAGGAGATCCAAGACTCGGGACAGGGTCGTCGGGCTCGACGATAGCGATGTCACTGATGCATCGGCGGCGCGGTAGAACTCGAGCAGTTTAGGGAAGAGCGGGAGAATGAAGGTGAATGAGATCTACCTATGGTGTCAGTCCACATCCCAATTGCCTGATTGCGAGATAGAATCATGTTTAGACTTACCAGATCAAGAAGGAGCGAGATGAAGAGGACCTTCAGCACCTTCTTGCGCTGCTCTGGAGCTATTTGCGTCATATCGATAGACGGAAGTCGCGTGGGAAGCTTGCTGACGACGGGAAGGAAGGAGCACGCTACTCAAGAACTTCTGGTCTCGACTGGAAAAGGAAGAAACACTCCGCTATCCAGTGTTCGGCTACCGTGGGTAACTTGTATGAATATGTTTCCGACAGATTCGGGACCGCTTGACAAATAAGCTCTCCTTTACTATTGACCAACTGGACACATGACGCCTGCCTCTAGTGATCGTCATGCCACAACAAATGCTAAATACAGGCCGAGGCTGCATTTTGGATCAGCAAGATTAAGCATCAACGGCGATCTACCCTATTCCAGCTACTCAGGACCCCTCATATGTACATGTAATTTCGAATGCTGGATGTCTTCAATTGCAAAAAACGAATTCTGTAGGTATGTAATGGGGTATCATGAACTAAAAACACAAGACTCAAAACTCCAGCTCCTCAATCTCCATACCACATTCGACACAGGTCTTGACCGTCGCTCCCGACTCCGGGTTTTGCACAGGTCGACCCCATTCATGCTCGTGCTTTGAGCCCCAGATCTTGTCTCCAAAGTTCCCGCCCTCCACCCCCGCCTTCTGGCGTTTGTAGGCATCGACTCTGGTCCTCCTTTTCAGATCGTTCAGCTTGCTCTTGAATTTGGCCTCCTTTCTCCGTTTGGCCTCGTTTTGACGTTTTTCGAACTCCTCATCTAGCGCTTCCGGGCTGCCCCATTTCTTGTCGGAGAAGGCGTATTCCTCGACTTGATATCGCAGATACAACATCATGTTATTCCATGTTGATTTGTGGGGGTTTGGCTTTTCCAGTCGTGGCAGGAGATTCTCGTCTTTCAGTTCTGGATCCGTGAGGAGGTAGTCTTCCTTGGCCTCTGTCTTCGTGAGCAAGCTGTACTTGTCTGGCAACTTCTCCTTGCAGCCATTGCACACTTGACACCCAAAGACTTCGTCCCACTTCCAGTCAATCTCTATTGTTCCACAGTCTTTGCACTTCTTCTGCTCCTTTCCACCGCCAAGAGCACTTAGACCTGGCTCAAAGGGTCCCGCTCTTTCATTTTTCAACTTCTTGATAAGCTGCGCCTTTTCCCACTCTTTCAATGTCATGTTCGCCGGCTTTTGCTCTTGATTTGGTGTGTGTAGCGCTCGGTTGTGTGGATCATCTTCCGCTGTCAAGAAACCACCTTTCGTGTCTGTCATCTTGCTGAAGTCATACTCGACAAATTTCTGAAACTTCTTCGCCGGCTGGATCCCAGAGTCTTGTGCGGGCTTGCTGAAGCCGCCATCGTTGCTGCCACCAGAAACATTTCGTGCGTCGCGCTGATTTGGCTGTACTGAAGATGTTGAGACAGCGTCCCGTGGACGCTTTTGACCTGCGACAAACCCTGAGGGCGTGCGCTTTGCCGGTGCTTCGGTGCTCGAGGCAAGTTGCTGTGCTCGTAGTGCTTTTGCTTTCAATCGTGATTCTTCCTAGATAGAATGTTAAGGTCATGTCGCATTTGTCGAATTTGGCAAGACAGCTGCCTACCATACGGCGGATCTTTTCGGGCGTCATTGGCGACCTTGGTATCGAGCCGGGCCTCGCAGTCCTTGGTGGCGTCGCTGCCCTGTTGGAGTCTGCCATGTTGCGTTTGATCTATGGGAATGATACGTCAAGATAGGTGATCTCCAATCGTCAGAGGCAAAGCAGTGTTGGTACAAATGGTTGCGGTATGAAAGTGATTATGGGTTGGTCATGGCATGTGAATGGCAGGCTACAATCGGCGACTCGGGCAAGATTGTTACTGACGTCATTTCGCCGTGCGAAATTTTCTAGTTGAGTAGCGTGTATATAGTTTCGTCCCGGCAATTTTCACATCCAAGCTTCTATAGTATAGCGGTTAGTACGGCGGTCTCATATTCATGTGACCGGGTGTCAAACACCCTGGGTTATCCGCAGATCTGAGTTCGATTCTCAGTGGAAGCATTTCTTTTGCTCACCATTCATTCAGCTTTTTGGACGACCTTAATTGAACTTCTATGGAGTGAACTTGTCGCCTTGTCCTTTTCTTTGGAACACGAAGATGACACAGAAGATGCCAATGAAGAGAAAAGCAAAATGCAGGTGACGTGGGATATCGTAAAACGCTAGAATGCAGCACCAATACCCCATAAAGTCAACACCAGCCCTGATGGAACCATTCCTCAGTCAGATCATCGACAGTCCAGAGATCTCATTCAGAATCAAAGAGCCATCTTATTTTCGAAGTGAGCTGTGACCTCGTCAACAATGTCACCCTTTTTGGCACCGGTAGGCACTTTGATGCCCTTCTCCTTGCACCACGCTCTGAGGATAGCTACAGTCAGCTTATTGAGCTTTTGCTGCTCATAATGCTTGTGCATTTCTTCGTCACTCAAGCCTTCACTTGTCTTGGGAGGGACATCACCGTTGGCTGTCTTGGACCGCTTGCCAGCCTCAGCCGGTGCAGTCGAGCCGCGCTTAGTGGCGCCAGTTGCTGTGGAGTGACCAGCATTCTGCTTCTGCCACTTCTGATACTCGTCTTCCAGAGTCGTACCCCAGTTGATGACATATTCTCCGGCTCGTTTGTCGATTTGACGGTACCTGGGGACCGTCTTATCTTCTGGCTGCTCCGGTACATCTTCTTCGAGAGCAAGGGCCTGTAATATTCTATAGAACCATTGCAAAGAAGGATTTGGGTATTTCTTAGGGTCATAGACGGATTTCGGCAACTGCAATTGCTGGATTACCACTCGCATGTCATCGATCAGATTGTCAGGAGCGTGGACAATTGTCGTTTCTGGGACTTGTCGAACATCATCAGCAAAGGGAAGTGGATGAATCCAGAGGCCGGGCGGCACGATCTGCACATCATCTTCGTCATGTCTTTCTGCGCCAGGAATAATGGCTGCGAGAGTTGGTGTAGCGTTGCGACGGGGTATATACCAAGCAAGAGCCATTTTATGATCCTTTAAAAGCTTCTGTTGAAGTGCAGAGAAAACCCTTGTGCTGCCAATGATATCCTCTTCGGAAGGATACATAAATGTGGACGGACGGAAAGCAGCCCAGATAGGTAACATGTCCAATGGCTTGAAGCCAATGATGCGAAGTACTGGGTCACCGAATTTGCGGACCTCTGCGATCTCTTCGGGAGTGAATGAGACAGTTTCACCGCCGAACTTGTACGCCTTGCGAATCTCAACCTTTTCAACAGATCTCGCAGTATCTTCGGCCTGCAATGTCGAAGATCCGATAGCGAGCTGTGGCTTTTCTCCACCCATCCACACATAGCAACTCCTGGCAGGCTCTTGACGTTTGATAATGATGTAGCACTTGATGGAGATTTTCAGACCTGGACCAATCTCGAAAGCCATGTTTGAGAAAAGTGCTCGCCGCGGTGCTGCTCTCGAATTGATATTGGAGAGAAGTGATTGTAGTAGAGTAAGACCATCGCCACTTGCGGATGTTTTGGAAGCTCTCGTCACAGGAGCTGGTGCGTCTGGGTCGGATGGGATAGCGCTGTAGATAATGTCGTTGTAGAAAACGGATCGATCAAAAGGATGATCTGGTCTTGAGATGGGGAACAGCTCAATTACAACGCCGAGATCGTACAAGTCTTTTGCTCTGACAGCAGCAGCAGACCTCAAAGCTTTGTCATCGCTGTGTGGGCTATCGTTGTCGGTTACAAGGAACAGACGTCTTGACGAAAAGTTGGGTGCCTTTGTGGTGAAGATTTGGTTCGCGCAGAACAAGACATTGGCCATGGAGACAGACTTGTCGGAAGCTTGCAGAAGGTCATTGGCTTCATCTTCATCGTTGACCATGTCGCGGAGTCGCTTAATGTCCCTCGCACCAGGTACATCAAGGTCGGTCAGCAGGTAGCAATGAGGATATGAAAGACCTCTGGATGTGCCGTCTTGATCTTGGAAGCGAGACCTTTGGGTTCCAAATAGAAGGATACCCATCATGTCGTTGGGGTTGGAGATGATGCGTTGCTGCATCAAATTGTATGCACACTTTAAAGCAGCCACGGTTGGAGTGTCACGGTCAGCCTTTTTGGAGGTCGACTCGGCTGGCTTTGTGAGCATAGTCGAGCTGACGTCGATTGCAAATAGTACAGCATCCTTGATGGTTTTGTAACCCTGCAAGGATTAGTATGGAGCGATCTGGAATATCAAGAGAACGAATTGCTTACGGTTTCGTCAATGTCTTCTTCGTCGTCGTCTTCCTCTTGGCCGCCACGATTATAGTTTGAGGACTCTGCCATCTTTCCAAGAATCGGTCAAGTTGAATTATGGTAAGTCGAAGGACAGATTGGTTCGAGACAGAAAACGTGCTTCACAGAAAGACATGTGAAGGTGGTGAATTGTTGTTTCGGTGCCTAAAGCGTCAAAGAGCTTGGACGACGCGACGTGATGCGGAGTTTCCGAATGGGGAAGGCATTATTGCATGTGACGGTGTTGAGCATGAGGTAAGTGCAATCCGGGGAAAATGCGACTTACCACGGACATGACGGCGCACTCTACCAATAATGCTGTACTACAATCTTCTCGACCTCTTTGGTCAGTCCGAGACCAGGCTCAAGTCGCAGTGCGGATAATGAGACAGGCTGGATGGACACGTTCACATTTGCCGATGCGTCTGACCTGAAGACAACGGTCAAGGTCAAGGTGTGAGTGTTACACTCTTGATTTGTTCTTCTGACAACCATGATGACTGACGACAGCGGGTACCAGAGGCCGCCTAGAGGGCTACGAGAAACCGCTGCCTTACTCGACCCTCCTGCGTCGACCTGAACTGCGCCATCGAGGATCCAACCTAAGCCCCACATCGGAACTCTATGTCACGGCTCAAGTCTTTGGTGACAGCAAGCCCTTGACCGTCCACGCCCAGACACCTTACAAGCACTTCAAGAACACGCGCACTTGGAACGAGTGGCTGCAGTTGCCCATCAACTATGCCTTGCTGCCTCTCAACGCCCAGCTCGCCATCACCGTCTGGGACCTGTCTCCCACTGGCACCCATGGCGCTCGAGGCCACCACATTCCCTTCGGAGGTACCACCATTTCTTTGTTCGACGAAGACGGAACTTTGAGAAAGGGCAGGCAAAAGTGTCGCTTGTGGAGGCATAAACAGGCGGATGGCTTCTCCGACACGACCACTCCCTGGGCTACCCTTACCAAAGGCCGTCGTCGCAACCAACCAGACGACCAACTCTACACCGACGATAAGCACAGCCAGCGCGCTGCCGAACTCGAGCGCCTACAGAACGTCCTGAAGAAGCATGAAATGGGTGAGATTGCCGAGCACAAATGGCTTGATCAGATGGTCTTTCGCCAGATAGAGCGCATGGAAAGGACCAACTTGCGCGATGAATCCAAGATGCATGCCCAGCCTGACGGCCATGTCAATGGCGATGGTGATCCTGCCCAGCGTTCCGGTCTTTTCTACCTGTATATCGATTTTCCTCGCTTTGATCATCCAGTCGTCTTTACAGATCATGAGTATCCTCCACCGCCCGTCTCTAGCGCTCGTCTCGGTGCCTACCCGGGCACTGATGTGCGTTTAAAGCCGCCACCGGAAGTTCGACCTGGTCCAGGCATCGACAGCAAGAACCCGGGCTATGGTGACGCTGATGCCCCTCACTTAATCCGTATATATGATCCTGAAGTCGGTTTCAATGACAATCCAGCAGAGGCCAAGCACCGCAGCTTGGTCCGGAACCAACGCATCGGCATGCTTGACCGACATCTGAGACCCAATCCGAAGACTAGAGATCAGCTCAACCACATCTTGTCTTACGGTCCCACAACAGACCTGAGTCCGGAAGAAAAGGACAAGATCTTCAAATTCAGACATCATTTGACTCGTGACAAGAGAGCTCTCACTAAACTGGTCAAGTCGACATCATGGAGTGATCCTAACGAAGTGCGTCAGGTCATCCAACTGCTTCCCAAGTGGGAAGAAATTGACATTGACGATGCTCTTGAGCTACTTGGTCCTTCATTCGACAACAAAGAGGTCAGGTCATATGCTGTTGACCGTTTGCGAAAAGCCGACGATGAGGTAACGTTTCGGTCATGTTTGTCAGTCTTCTCCCACTAACATTCCGCAGGAACTACTGCTGTATCTTTTACAACTTGTTCAAGCCCTCAAATTCGAACCCGAGGTCCAGTCGAGCGAGGACCTTGACCAATATGATTCATCTCTAGCTACTTTCCTCGTCGCCCGCTCTGCTGCCAATCTTCTTCTTGGCAACTACTTGCATTGGTATCTTATGGTCGAATTAGATGAAACTGTCAGTGGTTCCAAAGCAGCCAACTTCCGTAAACTATATGCTCGTGTCTCATTCGACTTCATGCAAGAGCTCGAGAAAACGTCCGAAGGTCAGGATCGTCGTAAGACCTTGCTGCGACAAGGCGAGTTCATCACTGTCCTTTCGAAGCTATCCGAAGACGCGCGAACCAAGGGCGAGGACCGATCGCGCAAAGTCGCAAACCTCAAAAAGGCACTTATGGATCCGAAGAACGACCTCATCACAATCGACCCTCCGCTACCCTTGCCTCTGGATCCCAATGTGCGTATCGTTGGTGCAGTGCCGGAGAATGTCAACATCTTCAAGTCAACATTGTCGCCATTGTTACTGCAATTTGGTACCGACACTGGTGAAATCTATCCCTTCATCTTCAAAGTGGGCGACAATCTGCGTCAAGACCAACTTGTCATCCAGATCATCACTTTGATGGACAGACTTCTTCAGAAGGAGAATCTGAATCTGCAACTCTCGCCATACCGCATCCTTGCAACGGGTGCGTTAGCCGGTGCTGTGCAGTTCGTGTCTTCGAGCCCGCTTTCGGCCATATTTGCAGATCCAAACTACAGTTCGAGCATCCTGAACTTCCTTCGTGCACACAACAGCGACGGCACAGCTCCGATGGGAGTACGCAAGGAGGCAATGGATAACTATGTCAAATCTTTGGCTGGTTACTGCGTCATTACATATCTTCTCGGCGTAGGAGACAGACACATGGACAACCTGCTTCTCGCTCCAGATGGCCATTTCTTCCATGCCGACTTTGGCTACATCCTTGGTCGAGACCCCAAACCCCTGGCCCCCAGCATGAGACTCAGCGTGGAAATGATCGAAGGTCTAGGCGGCTCAAACATGGAAAAGAATCCCGACAGCAGGTTCAAAGAGTTCAAACAATACTGTTTCACAGCCTTTACGACATTGCGCCGTTCTTCCAATCTCATTCTCAATTTGTTCACTCTCATGTCGGATGCCAATATCCCGGATATCAAGCTTGCTGGCGATCAGGCTATCAAGAGGGTGGAGGAACGGTTTTGTCTTCAACTCAGCGAGGAAGAGGCTATTGTCTTCTTCGACAATCTTATTGCCAAGTCGCTTGAGGCGTGGGGTCCTGTGTTCATCGAGCACTTCCACACTCTTATGCAGGGATTCAAGGATTAGTCGAATTCTCTAGGTAGCGGTCACACATTGAGTTTTAGAAATACGAATTGATGTGTAAGAGTCAAATAAGTTGTATTACGCCCGAGTTGACTACTTCTTCCATTAGCATGGCTCTAATGCTCTTCTGTGATGTCCTTTTACTCCAAGACCTAGTGAGTTTTTTGGTGTGAGGTGATATCCCTTATCTCAATGCTCATGAATTACGCCGTTTGACCTCAGAGGACGAAGAGGGTCGTTGTTAGAACACAACAAAAAAATGTTGGAATCTCCAGCATATGAAGGACGTTCTATACATTCCAAACTCGATACTGGTATACTTGACGTCTCAACACGTATAGGTAACGTGTAATCAATAAGATCATGTTGACGTTCTGTAGCATCGGGGCAACCCTGTCATATTACAAGCACACAGTTCGGTAACTCCCGGCGTTGGGGATCCCGGCTTCACTTTCACAAGACGACGACGTCGGCTCAACGTATATCAGAGTTGCTCTGTTGGACCATACAATGTCATTACACCACGAGGAAGCACGGAAGCAATACAAAAAACACTCATGATCATGGAGTATGGTATTCGAACAAGCTAGTCGATCTACTGGGACAACAGCAGCAACAACAGCGATACAGACACCGACTCGATGCCTTGATGGAACTCAGCAATACTGTGCGCTCTTTGAGCGACATGACACAACACGACAACATGATATGCCCTCTCAATATCCGGCCCGCAGTTGAGAGAAGAGCAATGTCAAAGGAATGAAGAGCCGAGCAAAAGTGGATATCCGAGGGATGGTCGTGTGAAGATGGACGATCATCTAGATGAGAAGAGGGTCCTTTTCCTCGACGGCCTTCTTGTTCTTCTTCTTGTTGCTGGCGGGCGCCTGGTCGACGCCACTGGTCTTCTTCTGGTGCACGATGAAGCGGGTGTAGCATTCTTCCTTGTCCCACTCGAAGCCCGCGAGGTAGGGGTTCTCACCCATGTCATCGTCCTCCTACAGGGAAGAAGGTCAACACTGGATTTGCAGCGCCAATAGAAGATGAGACGATAAGACAAGACAAGACTTACCTTCTTCTTGAACTGCTTGTAGATGGCGTCTACGGCATCCTTGATGGTGACACCTTTGAGGTTCCGTGCTGTAACGTTGAGTCCCAGCGGGAAGTGTAGGTCAATCTTCTTAACTGGCGGCGTCACGAGGAACTTTTTTAGTACGTCCTTGTCTACAGCATCGATAGTAGACGGGTTCTTGTTTAGTTTCCTGGACACATGTCAGTACAACCTGTACCAACACGAAGCACAGCCAGCTCGAGGAAACAAGTCTCAGGACGATATCGACAGCTAGGTCATTTTCATGACAGAGTTCACTTACCATCCAAGCTTCTGTGTTTCCGGTGCTATTTGCAGCTCGACATGCTCCTTTTCTGATCAATCTTGGTCAGACATCAAGCTACAACGATGCCAATCAGCCAACAACTTACCTAGATCATTGATGTTGAAGACTCCTGATACGGTACTACTCGTTCGGCGATGGCTGATCTTCTTGTCGGTGGGGGATCCAGGGGTGTCGGAGACGGCGGAATCGACCTTGGTCAAAGGGATATGGATCTCGGTTGACATGGTTGGTGAAAGAGGTTGGTTAAAGCTTTGAGGAAAGCTTGAAGGCTGTGGTTTGTTTGCTTGGATGGAAGAGTTGGATAAGACCGACTTGATGATGAACAAGGCAATCTTGAGGAAGAGAAGGAGGGAAGTTCAGGACGAGGGAGGTCCTGAGTAGAAATACTACAAGTCACGCCGTGCGGGGTTGTCTGACGGTTGCATGTCAGTCCTTGCTCAAGCTCCCAGCAAGCCAAGCTGGGAAGGCACTGTGTAGCTCTCCCCATTGAGAGAAGAGCTGATAGCTCTCACGCAAGGTCATCCCACCTAGACATGGAGCACGAGACCTCTGAGCTCTCTCCCCCACGAAATCCCACACCATTTCCTGGGGTAAACGCTAAACTAATGCGAGCTAATCGCTTCGGGAAGGAATTGACGTGCGGGGAAAACCTTACTCTGGGATTTCCTGAAACGCCATCAGAAGAAAGCAACAAGATCCTCAGGGGGGAATGTACGAGATAAACAGCTTATTTTTTGCGGCAGCACCTTCGATGGAGCAGGATTGTAAAGATCTTGTTGCTGATTGGAGTGTTTGGAGCTGAAATCACGAGCTTTGATCGGAGCTACACGGGAAGCATGCATATCAGCGTCGGACCAGGTCGCCCTGAAAGGTACCTCGAGTAACAACACCAGTCATGCATATCTTGGACTGAACCTACCCGGAATCACGGAAATAGCATGAGAGTGATGTGCGAATGGTGCGATAGCGAGCGAATAAATGGCTCACGCAAACGGTGGCGGAGATTTACTTCCCCTCCGAAGTACATGTGACTCTTCGTGGCGTGTCTATCTACAACGACAATAATCGAAAGCAAACATAAAGGTAGATAGCCAAAACATCTCAATGGAGACATTGTAGGTCAAAAATCTCATTCTCATTCTTGTCATATAGGACAATCTATTATATGGCGGAGAAGGTCGTCTCGTGTCTCAAGCAGGCTTGCCGATGCACTCGAGTACTGCCCTATCACGGCGTCTAAACTGAAAAGACCTTCCTCTGACCTTATGTTCTGGCCAAAGCCATCGCTGTTGTTGTGTATCACCTTGATAGCATCTGTCACAGATTCAATCGTTTCGCCAGTGCCCTTCTCAAGCTTTCTAGGGTATTGATCGAACATGTTACCCCTAGAGGCGAGTCTGCCTATGGCAAACTTCATGTAGTACGACCACCCTCCTTCCACGTCGCTGGTCTCGAAAGAGAGCATGCGGCTGTGAGAAGTTGTGCCGGCATAATGGCAAAGACCGGCGGCATATATCAAGGCCATTAGTCTCCCATCGTTGCCCAATGCCCTGCCGAATATCTTCGGAGGGTTGAATGTGTAATGATAGCCTCGCAGTCCGCAAATCCTGTCCAAGGCATAGAACTCGATTGCAAACTGATAGAACGCTGTTGTTATCAAGACCTCGAGCGAGAGTAGTGGCAAGCCAGCAGCCTTCCCATTTCGATCTTTAAGCCAAAAATACTTCCACCGGACGGCTTCGAGTATATTGTAACCACGATTGGTAACAATGTGTTGAAGGAAGTCTATGGCGGCTTTCCTACTCATGGGAGGCCTGCTCGACGAGGATGCCTCCTGGATACTGGGCAGCTCGCCGTCTGCTGTCAAGTGACGGACCATCCATCGGCGTAGAGACTCGTCGTACATCGCTCGGACTTTCGGGTTCCGTTTCTGCTCCAACGTTGGCACTCTGAGCATCTCGGTGCATTTTGTTGGCTCTGCTGTCAAAGCAGCCACCTTCATCATAACCTCATCTGTCTCGAAATCTTGGTGGATCATGTTGCTGACAAGCACCATGCGTGCTTTCTGGAATCCTTTCTCGTTCCCAAAGAGATCGATGTCATGTCCCTGGTTCCAGCAATACTCACCATGCATCCAAGCGAATACGATCGAGGTGACGAAAGTGTGCATAGCACCTTCCATATTGGTGATATCGTCACCTTCCTCCCACTTCACACCCAAGGCCGATTCCTTCTTATTGGCCATCAAACATGCGAGCATGGCTCTCGGGACGAAGCTGCCGCACACGATCCAGGGTGGACGTACATCTTCAGGATGAGCCAGCCAATAGTCACGAGGGATTCGCGTGCCATCAGGCACAGGAGATACCAAGGTTTGCGACCAATCGATATACGGAATCTGTGGAAACTGTTTGGAGGAGTTTCCTTGGATCTTCTCGGATCTGAAGGACTTGATTGCTTCCAAAATTCGGGTCGGTGCTCGTTCTGTCGCTGATACTGGTATCTCCAGGGGTATCCTCAGACCAGGGAGTTTTAGACTAGAGAACTTGGTGTCGTATTCTCTGGCCTCCTCTTCGTTTGAGGGTACTGGGAATCCCATGAATCTGGCCAATGTCTGTCTTGATTCTAAATAACAGCTCAATGAGGAGGTCGAGATTTTGGTGGACATGGCTTTTTGAATCTTCTAGGTGGCCTTTAGGGAGGTCTTTTGGACCTTGGTGCCACGAGTTGTTACTGGCATGATGACAGCTTGCGAGACTTGGGCAGGGGAGTCGATGTCAGATGAGCGAGACATCGAGAACACATGACATGTAAGCACCAAAACTCTTGGCTTGTGTTGTGTTTGTGGGGCGATGCAACATAAGGAATGTAAGCATGCTGTGGCAGTGCATAATCAAATTTGGTATACATTCCTCGGGCGAGAACATCTACACGTGATTTTGCCATGATTAATTTGCTTGTCGCTGGTCTTACTCATCAGGAGTGTCCGACCACAGCTCTAGGCTGGTACAGCTCCTCCAAGTACTTCTCTTCCTCCTCTGACAAAGTCTTGCCATTGGCTTCCAATGCCTCTTCCATGCGTTCTACACTCGAGAAACCAATGATTGGACTGGCGATTCTCTTGTTGATCCATGCAAGAGCAACCTGAGACATCTTCCAGCCTTTCTTATCAGCAAGCTCCTGAACCCTGCCGATCGTCATGATATCGTGCTCGGTGTTTCCAATGGCAGCAGAGGCCGGATTGCTGCCTTCACCGGCCGATCTGGCAGTGCTTCCTCTTGCGGAGTGTGGGCGAGCAAGGTAGCCTCGGCAGAGTGGTGCCCACTATCAAAGGTGAGTGAATGTCATCCTCAAAGTCGTAGCATGGTAATACGCACTGGGATAAGGCCAACACCAGTGGCATCACAATACTTGTTCATCTCACGTTCCTCTTCACGATACAAAAGGCTGTATTGATTTTGCATGCTGACGAACTTGGTCCAGCCATGCTTTTCCGCCGTAGCTTGCACTTTAGGGTTGAAACAATTAGCATGTTTCCGAACAGCAGAAGGACATGAGTCAAAGATAAGCGATCGCTTGGCTTGGAGTGCCGTCTAGAACGATGCTTTGGCAAGTGACACCATCATAAGCAGACGTTCTGAACGTCAGAATCTTGAATGTGTTGCAGCCGGGCAGCGTCCTGGACGGCACTCAAAACAAAGCGAGGCTCTTGTCTTTATACCTCGGGTTTACTCACTCATGGCAAATTGATATGCCCACATCGAGCTCGCACCGATATAGCGTACTTTGCCGGAACGGACAAGATCGTGTAGTGCTTCCATGGTCTCCTCGATTGGCGTATGAGGGTCAAATCGGTGAATTTGAAGCAAGTCGAGATACTCGAGGTCCAGACGTTTCAAAGATGCATTCACCGCATTGAAAATTGCGGATCTTGACAGACCTGCATCAGTCAGCAACGAAACTCTTTCCAAAATCAGACTTCATATCGAGCACTTGCCTCCCTGATTGACATAGTCTTTAGATTCGGCCATCTTCTCGCCATAACTCACTCCTCTGATACCAGGTTTCTCACCAACATATCCGAAACACTTGCCCAAAATGACGATCTTGTGCCTGGGAATGTTGTACTTCTTGATTGCTTTGCCGATAATCTCTTCACTGACACCGTTGCTGTACACGTTTGCAGTATCCCAGGTGTTAAGACCACGGTCATATGCAGCCTTGAGAAGGGGCAAAGCTTCATCTTCCTTTTGAACCCAGTCCTGCCAGGCCTCATGGCCGAATGACATGCATCCAAAGATAGGAACAGAGACGCGAAGACCGCTGTTTCCTAGGCGTTTGTAGACAGCCTTTGTCTCTGCAATGGATTTCAGGACGGGATCTTTTTGGTCGGCCATTGTAACAGTGTTTACTGAAAGGGACCAAAGACAAATTGCAGAGGGATGCTCGTTAGATATGTATGCGGCTCTGGGGAGGGGGTTTTATGGGAAATCGGTACGGATATAGGCGTTAATGTGGTCATCTTAGCCGGGCATGATATTTTGATGCTCTTTAGGCTATTTCACTGCTCCTGATGACGACTCACATTCTGTCTTCCTACTTCTACAAAATTCTTGCTTGTCATACAGATGTTATGGTGTTGCTGAACATCAAGACACATTGTTATTCTGGGTGGGAGTGGAAGAAGCTGTCCGCTCATCGGTATTCCCTCCGGAGGGGTTGGAGTTGCCGCCCAAAGATCATGACGTCTTTGCTTTTCCATTGGAAGAGTAACAACAACCGGACTGAATCGTCTACGTTTGCATGAACATGTTTGCTGTGTTGCAAGAGCCAGATGTAGAAAACATGTTTGATATGCTCTTTGGAATGATGACTGGAGTACAAGGGTTGTGCGTGTGCTGAAGCCTTCTTTCTTCACGCAAAGCACGCAACACGAGATGACGGTGTAGACAGCTTTTAGTGCCTCAGCAAGAATAGCGGGGCAATCCCATGAAATTACATGTGTCTTTGTTCGCTGTCGTCCATTTAAATTCACCGACCTTGCTGTTGACTTCAGTTCACTTCCTCATTCTAAAACGTAAAGATGGTTGGAAAAGGAAACCAGAGCAAACAACGCTGGTGGAAGGAGGCGGTCGTCTACCAGGTACGTGATACAGTACTTGCTGTCGTGCGTCCCGTGAGATCTTGCTGACTATTATTCAGGTACGCAACGCCATGGCTACTTCCATGCACCCCAATGAACTTTGCTAATTGGAGACCAAAGGTATACCCGGCATCGTTCCTTGATTCTGGAGCAGGCTCCAAGCCTGGCTGGGGCGACGTGCCCGGCATCACTTCCAAGCTCGACTATATGAAACATCTGGGAGTAGATGTACTCTGGCTTTCTCCCATCTACAAGAGTCCTCAGGCCGATATGGGATACGATATTGCCGATTACAAGGACATCGACCCGCTTTACGGCAAGCTCGAGGACGTGGACAAGCTCATCACGGAACTCAAGAAGAGAGATATGAGACTGATGATGGACTTGGTCGTCAATCATACCTCAGATCAGCACGCTTGGTTCTTGGATTCCCGGTCATCGAAGCAGTCAAGCAAGCGTGACTGGTACATCTGGAAGCCAGCCAAGTACGACAAGGACGGAAAGCGTCACCCTCCTAACAACTGGTCTATGATTTTGGGTGAGATGAACTCGGCTTGGACCTACGACGAGAAGACGGATGAATATTACCTTGCACTGTTCACCCCGGAACAACCTGATCTCAACTGGGAGAATCCAGATGTGCGTGAAGCTGTCCACGATGTTTTGCGTTTCTGGCTGGATCGTGGTTGCTCAGGCTTCCGTATGGATGTGATCAACCACATTTCGAAAGTGCAAACATTCCCAGATGCTGAAGTGGTTGCTCCCGACCACGAGTATCAACCAGGATTCAAGTACTACTGTAACGGCCCTCGTATGCACGAGTGGCTCAAGGACATGAGAAGAGAAGTTCTTGACAAGTATGATACTATCACAGTTGGAGAGATGCCGTTTGTTCGTGACGAGGAGGAGATCATGAAGATTGTCCGTGAAGATGAGGGAGAACTCAACATGATCTTCATCTTCGAGCAAGTCGACATTGACAACGAGCCCGGCAAATACAGATTGACTTTGCAAGACTGGACTCCAGATGAGATCAGGAAGATTTTTGCCAAGTGGCAGAGAACCATGATCGACAAGGATGGCTGGAACAGTCTGTTCATTGAGGTTAGTTCGGTGTATTCACCTTCAGTCTCGCTCTTTCTTACTAACCTCCTGATTTAGAATCACGACAACCCTCGTTCTGTGTCGAGATATGTCAGCGATAGTGATGAATACCGCGAGTTGGGAGCCAAGCTGTTGTGCATGATGCAGACCACTCTTGCTGGCACACTCTATGTGTACCAGGGCGAAGAGCTTGGTATGCGTAACGTGCCAATGAGTTGGTCTCCTGACGAATACAAGGACATTGAGTCCATCAACTACTGGAAGAAGTGAGTAATATGGAATCCTCGTACTTGCCACTAAACTCTGACACACTGCAGGATGAACGCCAAATACCCCAACGACAAGGAGAAGTTGGACTTTGCCCACAAGGTTCTGCAGCTGAAGGCTCGCGATCACGCACGTACGCCTGTCCAGTGGACGGCCGAGGCCAACGCAGGCTTCTGCAAGCCCGAAGTCACACCATGGATGCGTGTCAACGACGATTACAAGGAGGTTAACGCGGAAGCTCAGCGCAAGCAGAACGAGCCAGGCAAGCTTTCCGTTCTCCAATTCTGGCAGCGCGGACTCAAACAACGCAAGGAACACAAGGACGTCTTTGTGTACGGCGATTTTGAATTGCTCGAGGAGCACGACATTATTTTCACGTACAAGAGGTTCAGCGAGAACGATGCCTTTGTCGTGGCTTTGAACTTCTCAAACAAGGAACTCCAGTGGAAGATCCCTGAGGGAGCCAAGGTGAAGAGCTGGGCCACGAGCAACTACACTGACGGAAAGCCCGATCAAGGTACCAGTGGTACCATTACTTTGAGGCCATTCGAAGGATTGCTCGGTAAGTTATGCTGATGCTAACAATTGATCGTCGTATCTGATGCTGATTTTGCACAGGTCCCGCAACCAAGTAGGTCCGGTTGTCGCATATGTCTAGATGGAGACAACGAGTATTCGTCCATAGATGGTTCTCAGGGATGGAAAGTGCCTGCTCTTAGTATGGCTCAAATGGATACTGAATAGTTGAAGAATCTTTACCAGTAGCTTGGCAATGCAGATGACTCGCCTATGATCGGTTCCTTAGTTGGACTGAGATCCATGTAATTTGATCAGTTGTTTCTCACATTGTACTGTTATGAAGGTCAAGACTCGAGAGTCAAGAGAGAATGAGACATTTGCCAAGCAAAGTGATCCGAAGTGCACGGGCCATGTGTATCGGCGGTATGGAAGGTTGAAGGAACGTCAGTCTCCAAAGCGTCAGCACCAGCAATACGTCGTCCGGCCTTTGAGCACTCGATTAACATACACACACAACAATTGACAACATGGCCCTGTTACGACCAACCGCTTTCTCCAGACGCGCCCTCCAATTGGCTGCTTCGGCTCCTAGAAGCGTCGCCGCGCGCCGTACCCTTTCCTCATCACAACAACTCCGCGCCGGAGGTTCACACGACGACCACTACGACCCTCCCGGTGGCGTTCTGTTTGGTGTCAAGCCCGGAGAGCAATACAAGGAAGAGGGCTGGGAGAAGGTCTTTTACTGGGGTTTCTTCGGAAGCATGGCATTCGGCATCTTGGGTTACGCCTACAAGCCCGACACCAGGTTTGTGTTTCTTGACCTGCTCAGGTAAATCGCCATCTTAGCTGACACCTCGGCTCGCAGCATCCAGACATGGGCTCTCGAGGAGGCCAGAAGACGTCTCGAAGCAGAGGGCATCCTGAAGGACCCCGAGGCATAGATGTCTCAACTTCCCCCATTTCGCCATCCATCAAACCACTTTTGCCCAATGCCGATAAGCGCAATGCAACATTACACAGTTACTCCAAGCCCAGATAGCGGCCATCTCAATCAGGCCGGTCTGTACATATTTCAGGGAAATAAATCGCTTGGCCGATAGATATATGTGGGAGGCATAACTTCTAACTCGGTACTCTAAACCTCTCAAGATATCCAACATGGACTTTTTTTCCTTTTGTTTCTCCATCTTCTTTTTTCTAGACTCGTCGGATACCGCTTTGATTCTACAATTCTTGATCTCTTCCTCTGTGTCCAATTCTCTATGCTGATGTAGCGTAGTAAGTAAGCCTTTTTGTTAGACGAGCACTGATTGTGACAACTGTATCACCTGTCGGTAACGATTGTATGATGAGGCTCATGTCAAACTTTCTTTCCAGTACACTCTGATGCACGGTTGCTGCTTGTTTACAAAACCCTAAAGACCAGGATACTTGACCCGCATCACTCATACTGCCAATCTTCTCGTCGCCGTGATGTATAGGTCACTACCACTGCTACTGGCACTGACACCGTTACGTATTCACTATCTTCGCTTCAGGAGGAGCAGGCCGGGGATCTGACAAGTTGAAGAACTTCTCTACATCCCAATGTTTCCACCATCAAAGCGAGGTACATGACAGACCACAGGCGTTCCCTGGCTCTCCATTGTCGTCAACTCCATCTCTATGATGAATGGCTTCATGAACCTAGAATCGTTGTCTACGCCGAGAGTGCTGAAACCAAGGCAACGACAAGGCAAAGAATCTTCCGGACACTCCAGCAACTACAATAGGAGTCATCATGTGTTGTGAAAGCCACCAAAACCTTTCGACTACCACAACACCAAGGAACACTAAGTAACCAATTTTCCGTTCTCGTACCTGCACCTCTCCCCACAACATACTCACCTCTCGTTCTCAATCTCCCAGACAAATTCATCCCCGACAAAGGTCATTGAACACCCTCCCTTCCTCGCAACTTCCGGCTCACAAAACCTTAGATCTCCAACCACAAGCACAATGTGCATCCGCCACCTCATCACCTACGAGGCCTGCACTCACCGCTTCCGTTCTCTGGCCTACATATGCGACACTGCCAAAGCCGGTGAGGAGTGCTTCGAGATGGAGGAGAGAGTCCACAAGCAAGGCAAGTGCGACGACTGCCAGGAAGGTGTCAAACAGGCCCTTCGCATGCTCAGGTTCCACCACGCTTTCCGCGCTGCAGGTGAGGCTGCTGACGAGGATGAGGCCAGAAAGAGAGAGGAACGTGCTGCGAAGAAGAGAGAGGAGGAGGCTGCAAAGGAGGGAGATGGTAAGCAGCAGGACCAGCAGCAGGACCAGCAGCAGGACCAGCAGCGAGACCAGCAGCAGGACCAGCAAAAGTGAGACCAGGTATCACGACGGACAAAGTGGTTGAAGATCTCATTCACGCATTGCTTTATCCACTATCATCAACATGCATGGTGTTAGATGCAGAGCACCTATGACCACTAAGAGTTCAGAATGTCCAACACAAACCTGAAGCTCTCATTGGACACACAACTAGCGATTCATTTTCTCTGCATGGGCATGGTCGGCGAACGGTCGGAGCTGGTAGGAGAGTATTGAAGGACAGTTGAAAGAAAACATGGAGCTCTCTTCGGCTAAGGTCCTAAGCGGCCTGGCACCTCTGAATTGGCACGGTGATCGTTACACAGGAATATCAAGAGGAAGAGACAGAGACAGATGGAACAAACGACAGCCGGTCGTCTCGATATGCTCCCATTAGCTTTTGACATTAATATACACCCTGCACGCTCCTCGTTCTCATGTATTCAATTGTCGATCTTGTCGTTGCCGTTCTTGACCCAGTCAGCAAACTGCTTGCGCTGAGCGCGTATGTCGACAAAGCCTTGTCTCTGTTCCAAAGCAGCGTAGGGATTGCCTCTAGGACCCAGAGGGTCGCCGTTAATGCTCTGCGTCTTGGAAGCCTTCTCTTTCTCGAGCTTGCCAGCCCAGACGCGCCATTGAATGGGTTTGAGCTCCGGACTTGCGAGCACAACTCCCAGACAGAGCAGCAGCACAGCGGTCAAGGTCTCGAGTGTAATGTCCAGCGGAAGATTGATCTGAGGAATAATGTAGGAGTGGTGGGCTGCGACATTGTTGGCGCCACTGAGGGAGGTGGCTAGAGTCGAGTGTTCATGAGCGCTGTAAACACTGTATACCAATACCAACCAGATCAGTTCAAGCGCTCCAGACAGACGTTAGGAAGAGCTTACGCGTGTGCCAGCAGGACTACACCAAAGACATTGAGGACGTTGGATATGACAGCCATGACGGAAGTGGTTGTATCTGAAATGTGTCTCTGCTGTCGCTTTCACGGTCTTCGAGATGTCAAATCCGAAGACGTTCGAATAAAAGCTTGGCTAGCGGCAACCGTTGCTAGAAGGGTACAGTGATTCCGACTGAGACCGCTTTATGATAGTCAGATTTTTTATTGCCGGCAATTGTCATTCGGTCAGCAATTCACGTCATGTGAGAGCGGTACGAAGACGCTAGGTATATACTCTTAAATACAGTAGGTTGGTAGCAGTAAGTCGGGTAGGTACGATCAGGACCAAGCGTCTTCTGCCAAGCTTCGTAGAAGGCACGAAAGAAGGTTGCTTCCCTCTGAGGTTCTGGGGATGGAGATAATGATTGATCTGACATAAACTCCGCGTATCTTCTCTCTTAAACACTCGACTTGATCACTCTCTACCTCGACAGCAATCCACTATCCTCGATTTACTGTATGACTTCGAGCAATACATTTACCGTGTACAGAATTGATCCAGACCCCGGGTTTTGAAGGATCTGCTCTGTGTTCGGCATATAAGACGCATCTTCGTCTACTGCCGACTAACGACGCATGGAACCGTTTTTCCAACGCTCTCATTCCCCGTTCTGTCTCTCCAAAAGTCTCGCACCCTTTCTCCTAGAGACATGGTTGTTCTAGCTGATTAGTATTCGATATCAATAAAACTCAGATGGCATCCCTACAACTAAGAATGCTCTGTTCTCCGTGTCTTCGTGCCTCACTCAGTCTCTCATTAACATCGCCGTAGTCTTCACGATGCATATCCCTTCACTTCAGTCTCTCATTTGCCTCTCTGTTATCACTGTTCCTTATGTTTCTGCCGTTCCTCTTGACGAGAGCCTCCTGCCTAGAGCAGCAAGCAGTATGTTGTGCTCGTAGAGTCATTGAGACCGCTCATCACTGACCTCCTACAGGATGCAATGCAAACGATCTAACTACCCTCAAACACACGGCCAAGCAACCAGAACAATACTGCAAATCATGGCTTGCGAGGTAAGTTTGGTGGGTGATGTATTCGCCATTTTCTAGCTAAGAAATGCTTTAGCAAGCACACCAAGTCTACTGCCAAGGGCCTGAGCGTGGCTCAAGTCAGCAGTGTCTGTAAATGCGTCCAAGCCTCAGCATCTTCCTCTTCGGTTGCGGCAGCGAAGAAGACTGCACAAGCCAAGGTTGTGAAGGCCAGCTCCAAGAAGATCACATCAACCAAGAAGACCACTTCGACCAAGCGAGCAACAACTTCGGCCAAGAAGACGACGACGGTCAAGGCCAAGGCTCAGACTACCTCGACAAAGAAGACGACTTTATCCAAGAAGACTACCACTTCAGCCAAGAAGTCGTCTTCTGTGGTCAAGCCTGTCACACCCTCCAAGGCTTCCACCTCTATCAAGAAGGCACTTTCTACCGCAAAGAGCTCGAGCCAGTCTCGAGCACAGAGCAAAAAGCCAACAAGCTCATCTCATTCCACCTCGTCATCAACCACGTCAAGGGTCTCTAGCAGCCATGTGAGCGTCTCTGCCTCGTCGACAGCAAATGTTCCCTCGAGCGTGAGTTCTTCAGCTGAACAGGCGACCACCGGAGTCACTTCACATAAAGCCCTAGCCTCGGTCATGAAAGCTGCTGTCTCGGCAAGCACCGGATCCAGCTCGTCTGGTACAGCGTCTTCCGGTGCTACTGCCACGAGCAGCGCGTCCGCATCTTCCTATTCGAGAATCGCTGCCAATGACCCTCAAGCTCAAAACATCATCGTCAACGGCAACTTCAGCGGCGGTTCCTTCGCCAGCTGGTATGCCACTCGTGCGGTTGGCACCAAGTTCTCGGTGTCGTCCCTCGACAACGATGGCAACAATCAGGCGTAAGTAAATGTCCTGATTCAAGGTTATGTCCCCATCACTGACATTGGTGTAGTCTTATTCAGTACGATATCCCCAGCAATGGCAACGCAGCTGGCGAGATTTTCCAAAATGTCACCATCCCTGCTGGCATGTCCTACCAATTGATTCTTGATGTGTACCTCAACTACCCCAACGGTCTGCCCCAGGGCGTCACCTGCGTCGTCAAATACAGTCTTGGAGGCGACACCAACATCATGAACCAGTATGGTGTGAACCCTTCCAGCGGATCAAAGTTCTCGGATTCAGCCTCCGGCCAGACCACAAGCGGATTCACCGGTCCAATGCAAATCAGCACCTATTGCAACAGTGTCAGCTCGTCGGAATCCTCTTTCGCCCTTGGCTTTGGCAACATTCAGCTTCTCGTTTCGCCTACTCCGGCGGCAACTTCGACCTCATCGTCCGCCGTTGCGGCCGCCACCACCACCACGGGCTCTGCTCCGGCAGCAAGCTCCAGTGCCGCCTCCCAAAACAACATCATCTACAATGGAGACTTCAACACTGCCACTTACAGCGGCTGGAACTTGTTTCGTCTCGGTTCCACGGCCTTCACCATTCAAGGCAGTCCTGGCGCTTATGTCTCGTAAGTCCCAAGAACCCCCCCTTTTTTGCACCAAATTTGCATTTCCTCAAAAAGCCCAGATTTTACTGACATCGGATCCTAAAGAAATATGAATTTCACCGCAGGCGGTGACGCCAATTCCCAAGCGGCACTCATGCAACAAGCCGTCAACGTTACCTCGGGCAAGATATACACTCTCAACATGGGTCTCTTGCTCGACTACCCCTCGGCACTGCCCAACGATGGCTCCCAATGTACTCTGCAGGTCTACATCGTGGATCAGAACGGTTACGGCATCGTCTTGGCGCAGACGAGTTATGGCTATGGCGATGCCGCATTCCAGACCGTGACCGGTTCTGGTATGATTGACCAGGGCTTCAGCGGCTACTTTGACATCTTGATAAGGTGTTACGGTGGTCAGCAGCCGATTGTCGCTGGTGTTGAGGACATTCAGGTCTTTGAATCTTCGTAAGACTGGATACTGGGTGGATATGAAGGGGAGTTTGAAAACAAAAATCGGGTTGCATTTGCATCTGCATAGGTCTGGAGTTCACTGTCACTCTTTTTTCTGTTTGTTGTCTTTGGAGCATTTGGTCTCTCTTCTGTACATAGAACCAGTTGCTCTCTTTCCCTTTACCACACTCTTTTTACTTCACACATAGAAGCTGTGCTTTTCCAAATATCACACACTCCTTTTTCACTTCGCAATCACTGTTTCGCATCATTTCAAGACCTCCATTAGTTGAGCGTGCCTAGCTTGTCTTACTCCCCTTTCTTAAACTCCTCGGCGATTTCTGAATAAGTCACAAATTCAACCTCATCCCCAAATTCCAACAACCATTCCAAAAACCTCTTGACCATGCCAATCACATGGGCCATACCGCTCGTATCCGGGTGAATCACCAGAGCGAAAACAGTCATCTTGTCTTTTCTGCTTCCATCGATTTCCGATCGCAGCCAGGTGAAGCGGTCTTTCCACATGTTTTCTACGACGCGGACGTCGACGTAACCGGCTGAATTGGGGACATTTGGGAAGAATTGGAGGGGCGTCATATCCTGTTTTCCGCATAGTGTCAGAGACATTTCGAGAGGACCTTGTGCCAAGGCAGAGGGATGGATGCAAGAGGAGAGGGAAAGCGAGAGACGGAGAGGGAGAAGATGTACAAACCTCCATGTACCAATTACACGGTATCTCAACCACCCCACCCTTTTCCATATCCATGAAATCCTTTGTCGGTTTCATCCACTCGCCAGCCTTCTTCCCTTCCCCATACTCGACCATGTCGATCTTGTCAGGTCTCTTGGGCAAAAGATACGGTTCGCAATCCAAATGACTCAAACTAGAATCCCACAAAAACTCCTTTTCGCCCAACAACTCGATCGTCCTCTCACTGATCCTATATAGCGGTGCCCTGTACCCCCTCGGCCACTTCCCACCCGTCAATCCTTGGACCAAACCGATCGTTTTCTCGAGGACGTCACGTTCTTGTTCAGCGGTCAATTGATCACTGCCTTCGTGGCAATAACCGTGCAAAGCTATCTCGGCACCGGAGGAAACTATGTCTTTCGCTTGTTGGGGAAAAGTTTCGATGCTGTGGCCGGGGAGACACCATGTCACGTTTGAGGCAATGTTTAGGGTGGAGAAGAGTCGCAGCAGTCGTGGTACGCCCACGTGAGCGGAAAAATAGCCCGAAGACAGGTCGGATGTTGTCGTTGAAGGGTGAGTTCCCGTGCCCAGCCAGCCGGATATTGCGTCGAAGTCTATGCTGAGGGCGATTTTGATCTTCTGCTTTGGACTTGTCATGGTGTTTTATGTTTGGTCTTTGGAGTTCGAAGGTACGGTTCAACCAGATGAAATTTTGGGGTGGATGAGACGAAAATAGCAAGACCGGGCTTTATTTGAACACGGTAGCTTACATGTGATGCTTGCTCTTCTAATTGTTTAGGAGGGGTCGATAGATGTACGGTTCATGTCCCAAGCAGGAAAGGTGGTTGATGGGTTGTAGATAATGAAGCGTCCCAAAGGAGAAGCTGCAACCGATCGGTACGTCAGCCAGCAGATATGGTAGGATACTATAAGTTTTGTCAACATGATCGTTCAAGTACTCTTATCGAAGGGAGACAGCAAAGAGCATCTTAGAGGCAATTGAAAACACCTATACGGTGAAAAGTGTTACCGCGTAACAGGGGTGATATATAATTTACAAGAGTACAAGAACCATAAAAACGCCGCTTTTTTATGCAAACCAGACATATTCCCATCGTACAAAGGCCATGTTGTTATTGCTGACCTCGAGCAGCAACCTCCCTCACAGCACTCAGCTTGGACTGTTCCATGACCTCTCCAATTCTCGCTAGCTGTTCTTCGGTCAAAGTGGGAGGGTTGGCAAGAGCTTCTTGCTTTCTCTTCTCCTTGAGCTCGGCCATAGGAGTAGAAACAAGGTGGGCGAGACGTTGCCTGCGGGTGAGGGCGGCGTCTTCCTGTAACTTCTTGGCGACGTATTCGTCTTCGTGGCGGGTACGGAATTTGGAGTATTTGTTTCGTAGTTCGTCAATGACAGACGGTGGCATGGGGGGTTGGAGCAAGTATGGGCGATGTGTGATTTCGTCGACAGTAATGCGCAGAGTATCATCGTCGTAGCCCTCGTTCTTGGCCGGGTGTTCTTGTTCGGCCCATGGAAGTGGTGTCTTGATGCCGGGTAGAAAACGCTCTCCCTTTATGTATTCCGTCTTGCCGTTCTTGTGCTTTATCCAACCGGCACCCTTCAACTGAACCTCGTCGATGATAACGTCTTCAAAGTGACCGGTAGTTTGGTCACGGATGGGGTAGACAAGCTTTGCCTCGTCCCAGGAAACATGAAGAGATTGAGGGACGATGGAGCGGGGATCCTGCTCGTTGCGCATGTACTCTGGAATGAGGTAGTCGGCCTGGGAGAGGGATGAGTTAGTCAAGGACGGCAGATGTGAGTGCAGGTGGATTGGTGGCATGCCTTTCTGAGTTTGTCAAGAGTCATGGTGCCGGATTCAGGTTGTATCTCGGTGACTGTGCCAATCTTGCCAGCATCTCTGCCCTTGACCAGAAGAATCCTGTCGCCCTGGGCAAAGGGAGATTTGAAGTCCTTGTGCAGAGTCCAGTGTAGCTTGGGGTATTGCAGAAGGACGGGGTCGACTGTGCCGTATGCTTCGGCGTTGATGCCAGTGTCGCGTCTTGGGGCGAGTTGCGGGCCAGTCTCGTACTCGGCACGGCGACGGGCTTTTTCGTCCTTGAAGTATGCCCCCTTGACTTTCTGGATGTTGGAGAGTTGAAAACGCGAGTTCCAGGCATTTGCGCTGTCGAGCAACGACTCCTTGCGCTGGGCGCGACGCAAGACCTGCTTCTGCGCGGCCAAGCGGCGCTGCACGATCTTCTGCATGGCGGTGCGGATGCCGGAAGTCGTGTGTTGATTGATATAGCCAATACCTAGCCTAGTCAATTAGTCGGATGGTGGGCGAATATGTCGAAAGTCTTGGTTGGCCATGTTCCAATAACTTGCGGCCGAAACGCTTCCTGATTGGCTGGTTGACTTTTGACCTCCGCAAATGGCAGTCGCAACCCGCAAGGCCCGCCGAGGTTCGAGAATAAACCTTAATTAGCAACTGCTGTAAGGTGAAAGTAAACACGACCGAGACAACACGACCAACCACCCGCACATCCATCTTGTCTTAGACTGCTCACGTTCTGCTGTCGGTCAAGACGCCGGAGCCATGCTGCTGCTGTTCTTGCCTTGTTGATAAATACAACCTCCGTGTCTCCGCACTTGCATCCATCCTCAATTACTTTGACAGCATTGCATTCAAGCGCTCCTTCCTCGACTGGTGCTCACTACAGGTGCTGCGATCATGCCTAGTCTGCTCCAACCGAAGCTGAAATGCTTCTACTGCGGCATGCGCTCTCCACATCCCAAGGACGGCCGTACGCGACAATTCACTTGCTCGAACTGCACAGCGACAAACCATCTTGACTCTGTGCGCCGTCATGTCCTCGCTGTCTTTTCGAAGCTGTATCGACTAACATGGCTCTTGTAGAATGGCGAAATCACCGATCCCCCTTCGACACCAAACGTCAAACAAAACACGTCGTTCGCTCGTCCTCAACAACGCACCTCTCCCGTCCACGCCGATGCCGACAACCTCTTCTGCAAAACGTGCCTGAAGAACCAGCAGATACTCACCAACCTCCTCTCCGAATACCTCCCTCCGGAAGACCATCCCCAATACGACAAGTTCGAAACCGAGTACCCCGAGTATCGCAAGGATCTCGAACGCCGCTATCCTCAGGTCTGCCCGCATTGCGCCCCCAGAGTGCAGAAACACCTAAACAAGACGGCCTATGCTGCAAAAGCAGACTTCCTTACCAGAAACATCCAACGCTCCAAGTCGCAACAATTCTACCATGTCTCGCCCTCGACCTATCTCCTCATCTCGGCCTTGAATGTCGTACAGCTCTTGTGGTACGCCAGCTTCTCGTTGCAGAGCCTATGGCATCTCATCGGTATCATGGGCGTCACCGGGGATAATACCGAAGTCGACGCCTTGTCGCCCTTGATGGTTGTTGGATGCACTGTCAGTGCCTACCGCTCGCTCTTCCTTCCCTCGGGTTGTCTGCACCTTTTCGTCGACGTGGTCAGAAAGTCCCTGTATCTTTCCCTCTTCATCAGCTGGTGGAACCCTTCTCTCAAAGACAGACTTCGCTTCCCACATCGTGCACAACACCCCACAGGACTTGCAGATTTCTACCGCTTCCAGGCTGTCATTCTGGCCGTGAGGACCGCAGCATGGTGGTACCTGTCCACCCCCTGGTTTGACGGCTCGGCCAGCGACATAATCAAGGGCATGCACGGCTGTGCCTCGTTTTTCATCGTTCTGAGCACGCTTGCCTCATTACACACCATCAATTGGAACACGACACCCAAGATCTCTTTCAAGCCCCTGAATCAGCCTCTGGTCGAACCAGACAGCTTTCATCCCTCAGTCAACAACTTCACTAGCCAACCGTCGCCTGGTCTCGCCGCCATGTCCCATTCACACGAGCCATTTCCTGTCTCAAATCTTGGTGCTCGTCCCCCACCTCAGCCTCGAACAGCGCCACAAGACACTTCTCCGCTCCTGTCTCGCTTTGCAATCCCCACTCCCCCTCCTGAGTCGAATGATGATTCCATGGACTGGGAACCCGTCACTCAATCTTCTCCTTTGAGACCCGCTCACATCCCTCAGCCTCCCATCCCCGCCGTTCCAGCTTTCCTCCGTCCTGCTCCTAGTATGGCTACTGGAGAAAAGTCGCCCTTCACTGGTCGTCTCCCACCTGCTCCCATCTCACCCGCTCACCGTCTACGCAACCCACCTGCACCTCCTCAATTCAAGCCTACTCCTCTCTCACAACAACGAGATTTCTTCTCGAGAATGGGCCTTTCATCCGCCAAAGTCCCTGTCTTGTCCAAGTCTAGCGACGACGACAGCACGTCTTCGAAGACATACATCTCAAGTCTCGACAAGAACAAGACAAGAGATAGCTTTGAGCTGAAACCCGCTCAGTGGACCTTGAAGTCCGACATGGAAGCTGCGACAAAGGGTACTGGTCTTGAAGACATGTTCACTACGAGCTTTAGCATTGCCGACGAGCATGACAACAAGAAGACGCCCGTCGCCAATAATCGGGGACGAACAACCAGAGCACCCACGACGGCCACCGGTCCAGTTGACCCCAGAGACGGGTTCGAGATGTTCGGAGCCCAGAGACAACATGGGCCACAAGAGATCACCTCGGACATTGTTAGACGTAATGTCAAAGAAGCCGCTCTGCCTGCCGCTCTTGCCGTAGCGGCCATAGTCATTGCTGCGCTAAGAGAACCTGCTATCAGGGAGTGGATGGCTGATGCTTGGAATGGCCGTATGTCTACGTGAAAAGGATTCTGTCACGCGTTCAATTGATTTAATGAGATTGTTTTTCTGTTTTACTTGTTTACTTACAGCATAAGCATGGCGGGAAAGTGTTCATTGGGAGGAGGATTTCTCAAAGGAAAATGGCGTTTTATCCTTTTGCAACTGGTATGGTCCCATGGCGATAAATTGACATTATTCTTGTTGCTGCCTTTCTCTCATGATTGCAGATTGATCGTGCCTCTTTCTCTTGTTCCCCACTGATCAAGACTGGCCCTTGTATCACCCGACCATACTTCCCCTGAACTCGCCCCTACCGCCAAACCCTTTCCCTCGCAACCCTTCCCACTGCACCAAACATCTATCGACCCAAAACGCCAATATCCTCCCACTCAGACTCATCCTCTTGACCCTAGCCCAACTCTCCACATAAACCGTCCTCATCTGCCCTTGCCCGTTCCTCCCTTCCAAACCCAGAAACCTCAGCAACAACGTGCCGAAAATCAATATCGTAGCCGTCGCGGGTCCATTGGTCAACACGAGATCAGGATACGGTGACGTGGTTTCAGTGGTAGCGCCGGGACAAACCAACAACACGGCCAGACAATCCCACAAACAGTGTAAACAAGACAACGGCGTCGTGAGCAAAGATTGATGTATCTTTCTCGCTCTGGTGACTTGCATGATTCTGTATGCTTGATTTTCTTTTCCTTTGTCTCTGTCATTGGACATCTCTCGTTCAAACCTCTCGGCCAAATCGCTGGATACAGTGTCCCCCGAACTCGTGACCCAGGTGCGATAGGTGTAGTCTTGCCAGTTCAAACCGGAAGAAATCGATGTGCGCAGCATGGAGAGCATTTCTGCCGTGTGGCCACCGCTGCCCAGCACAATTAGGACATGCGTTGGTGAGCCTCTGCGTCTTGGAGTTGGGCATTTGCGGTTTGAAGGGAGGACGCTGTGGATGCGGTAGAGGAAGAGTGGTAGAAGGATTAAGAGGAGCGTCAGGAGGACCGCGAGCAGAGGGTTTATGAATAGTGCCATTTCTCTTTGGCTGGTGGGTATCTTTTGTGGGCTTTCTGAAAGAGAAGTCGGAACGTCGAGTAGTCAACCTCTGAATCTAAAAAGAGCCGTGTTGACGTCGAGTGTTATGCCGATGCGGTTGGAATGGTTTCCTCTAAAGGGCGTATGTTTATCGGTCTGAACGGTGTATATGGATTGACATAACCACCGTAATTGAACTGGTTCGAAAGTGTCCTTCTAATCGCTATAATAACACCATGTTGTCGTTTGTATATTGTTTGTACCTTCCAAAAAAGTACTTGTTCAGATAGAAAGACACGCTCCACGTAAACTCCGCTGTCACATGCATTTCTTGGCATACGTATTTTGTTTACATACTCTAGCAAATGTCCTATACCATAACTCTCTTTTCTATACTCCAACAGACAGCAGATATATATATCTCAGGCCTGATACTGACAGACATAAGGTAGATATATCTTACTCGCTCACTCACTCACTAATTCACTCCCTCGCACCTTTTTTTGTTACTATATATTTACCTATAATCCTGATTATTCCAAAAGCAAGAGGCCTCTCGGTGTTGGTTGACCGATTCCCTACCAGGAGAGGAGTGGATGTGAGTAAGAGTGCGAGTTCGATTCCCTCCGAGAGACAAACAATCTTTCGAAGGGAATTTGAGCTCGACACCATCGCTACCATAACTTGTGAAACAACAAGAAACTGCCTGCGTAACAGTGATGCGCGGGGTTTCTACTGACCTCCCACGAACCGGGGGTAGTCCTTTTGCTATCTTTTGGTATTTATCTCAGTTGTAGTACTCTCTTCTCTCGGCTGAATACTCTTCAATCTTCTGACCCTGATGATATACGTTTCAAAGCATCATAACTTCATTCATACTTGAACTGCTCATGATACATGCTAAGGATTCCACAATCAAGTCTGACGAGACTATAATGACATGAACAGGAAATGATGTCGTACAAACACAATTGAGGCCCTCATCTTGACAGATCCCTTGCCTCTTTTTCCTCACACTCATCTGTTGTGCCTGTTCCATTTACAAGGTGATGAGAGCACCGACGCTGACTGCCACAACTGAGAGCATAATAAAAGCCAGAGTGTCTCCAGCATGGCCGTTTGCCTTGAGAGAAGTTGCACCCTGATCACAAACCCATCAGTTACCGCGACGGAGAAGTAAATGTTCATGACTTACAGATCCAGAAGAAGTGGCTGCTGCAGCGGATCCAGAAGCAGAGTTAGAGGCGCCTGAGCTGGAAGCAGAGCTGGAAGCACCAGAGCTAGAAGCAGAATCGGTTGTGCCAGCTGCTGCAGCAGTGCCTGTAGAATTGGAAGCCGTCTGAGCCGAAGTGGTAGCAGCAGCGAGCTTCTCTACACCACTGGTGACGGTGAGCGATGCGAAAGCGACATCAGACCCGCTGTAGGTAGTTTGAGTGACAAGGTTGGTTGATATACTGGTGACACCTTCAACGTTCAGATTGAGCGAGACAGTAATGTCACAGGCAGCCTCGGTAGTGCCGGTGATCTGGCACGTCTCTGAGGCAGAAGCTTCTTGTCCAGAAATGGTGGTTCCGAACCCATACTCAAAGTTCGACGGACCGACGGTGATACCAAACTGTATAAGATGGTCAATTCACGGACTTTATGTCTTGTAATCAACAGAAAATTGGCAAGGCAGGGCTTACTGTGATCGAGGAGCCAGCAGTGCCACAGCCGGCTGTGCATTGCACATCGTAACTGGTTTGGTCGTTGTTGACATTAGCCACGGCTCCGGCCCATTTTTGTCCTGGTAGAGGTGCTGAACCGAGGAAGACTGGCATGACGGTAGTGGATTGGGCAGCGGCCGTGACAGCAATGCCTGCCAGAACAGCAAAGGAAGAGCGCATCTTGATGGTTGACTGGATGTATGGACGTATGAATGGGCGCAAAAAGATATATGGATCGGATAGTTGATGCTTAGATAACAGATGCTTTGACTGGTCGGCAATGTTTTATAACCGATGGAGTTGGAAGAGAAGATACGACCAGGAAGAGAGATGAGATGGTTGCCAGGTTACCTTGTTATATATTTGGATCCCCTGGACAGCAAGAGCGAAGTTGGTTCCATTCCTGCATCAGCGCTTGACTCAAAGAGGCATCGATGGCGCCTCGTTAGCTCAACCCGGTTTCTAAATCCTCCATGAAATGCTTTCTTTGTGGTTTGTGAGGTCACAAAGGATTGCTATAGCGTCCCCACAGCCAAGGATTTGAGACAGCGGAAATAGGCTGACTCGTTGAGATTGCTATTGTCGCGGTGGTAGCTGTTGTTGTTGGATCATCCTGCGACGTCTTGGCTTGATGCCGACTTCCTTTGCCTAGACGCCAATAACGTACGTGACCAGCCTGCAAATCAGTCAACATACACAACATCGCCCAAAAGTCAAGATTCTAAAAGCAATCCTGACATCACGTTCGATTCTGTTCGAAGTGAGGTCAAAAATATACCAAGACCAAAGTCTCGGCGCGGGTTTCCTGATCACGATGTGCAGTCCTCCTAGAATGGGTTGGTCCTCACTACGTTACATGAGGAACTCACCTCAGCTCATCGATTATAGCCTTCAGTCAAAATGAAAAGTCTTGTCAGTATGACTCTATTGTTAAGTGCAACTGTGGCTCAATTCTGCGTTGCACTCTGCTCTGCAGGAGCGAGCGGAACGATTCAGGTTCCTAGAACAAAGACATGATGTCGATCAAAGGAGACCAAACACGCCAGAAAGTGAGGGAAGAGTCACGGCTTATCGCGGTCAAGAATGAGGTGGAAAGAGAAAAGAGCAAACTATATCATGTTCGTTCTGCCTGACCTAGACGTAGCGCTAAAAGTGCTCGCACATCCGTCACATACTGGAGACCTTCTAACAGAGGTACGAGATGCAAAAGGTCGTTATCCGTGGGATCGCTAATCCAGCCTTCTATCGGGATTGCGTTATCTTAGAAGATAATTAGCGAACCACACCACCAAGGAAGAAATAGGACATCCACTCAAACTCACCTTCATGGAATATGTAACTCATGGGACTATTGTCAAGGATCATAACCTTGCTCAGATCAGGCTCGACTTGACTAAGGTCTTTGATGTAAGCGCCATTGCGGAAGGTGCAGTGTTGACGGTAGTATCTGCCACTGAAATACTTGCGCTCACGTTCGAGCCAATCAATGACGGGATCGGCATACTCCTGCACAGATGCAGTAAATACGATAAGATTATACCATTTGCAGACCTGCCGATCATCAGTATGAATGTGGGAGAAAAGCGTGTGTGATCGTGCCACGAACCTTGCGGAGGAAGTCGTGACAATACGGACGTTCATGGACGTAATACAGGATGGGAACTGATGGACCAAGAACAAGACCGTTTGTGCCAATAGGGCCCTGGATCCTGACTTCAACCATGTGGCCTGTACTCATCCTGCCACCCTTGGCCATGCTGTGGATAAGAGTCTCGTCAAGATCAATGATAAGAGTCTTCTTGGGCGGTTCAGGACTGAAGGACATGATGTAGGATGGTTGCCGTCGAGGAACGAGCGGCCTGGGTGGAGCTGGAGCGCGGGGATATTTGAGCTTTGTCGAGGCCGAGTTGTTAGGTGATTTGAGTGAGTTTGCGACAGCAGTGACATTATCTTGCTGGGGTTTCGCAGGATCTGAAGGGCTTCGCTGACGTCTTTGGCCGAGAGCGTCCTCGTTATGGAGCTTTATGCGAATTGACCTTTTCGCCGGAGCTATCTCATCCTTGGAAGAGCTGGCGGTACGTGAGCGTGTATTACTGGCGGGTCCGTTGTCAAAGGATGAAGAAAATGATTCCGTCTCGGAATCTGAGGGGCCAGAAGAGGTAGAATCGACCGAGGTGCCTCTCGGCCTTTGTTTGGGTTTCTTCGGCTGTACATTCTCTTTGTAGGTTGTGGGTCGAGGTATGAATAAGCGGCGCATTGCGCGCAGGGGGAGTATGAGAGAGAATTTGCCTTGGTCATCATAGAAGGCGGCAGTAGCATATCGCAGAGGTGCAGTTATGAATCCAAAGATGATGGTGAAGGCGGTGACCAGGAAGTAGACTAGGCGCTCGGGTAGGCGCCATAAGCGCGATTTAAGAGTTGAAGATGAAGCCGGAGGAGCATCGGAGAAGGGCTCGGGCTCTAGGGAATGCTGAAGGGGTGAACCACCGGGTGTGCTGGTCGAAGAGGTTCGCGATCGTGGTGGGCTGGGCGGAGGCGTGGGACTCAGTCCCGACAGAATATTGAGCGCGTTCATGCCAGAGCCATAACCACTGACGACACGCACTCGATCATGGAGCTGTTTGTCTATATATATGTCCTGCTCCGCGCTGCAGCTGGTCAGAGTAAGTGGTGGTTGAGGCAATAATCTCTTGGTTGCTCTTTCCAGAATAATCAGCACAGCATCACCGACCGACGGCGCTGACGACGTGGGGTGAGGCTGTTTCTGTTTCGGGGCTGAACTCCAGCATCCAAAGAGGTATCTTCCACCGCTGCCATGTCTTGGCAACTTCGATCGCCAGTGTCACCATAAAACTACCACGGTTGATTCCAGTAGCGAGTCCTGCCATTCCAATTTCCAGCATCCGTCATGGCCAGGCGGCAGGACCGAGTGGCTCACAACTCGCTGCCACTCATCTTCACCTTGGTCACTCTGCCATGTGCCATTGCCCTTTGGTTGTCGGCCGTCTCTCGCACCGTCCAAGACCCATATCTCGTATGTAAAATTACAAACAACTTTCTCAGTCTTTCTAACCGTTGTCTAGGACGAGGTCTTCCATGTTGGTCAGGCTCAGACGTACTGTGACGGCAGATTCTCCGAATGGGATCCAAAGATAACTACTCCTCCTGGACTGTCAGTCAACACAAACAACTCACTACGTATCAACGTCTGACGATGCTAGATATCTTGTATCATGGCTGTACTTCCGCATTACTGGACGCTGTGATCTGGACGCTCTAAGGATACTGAACACCATCTTTCTCTTTTCAATCTTCTTCTTCCTCCTACACACTGCCCCTCCTGTCTCACCGAGATCCAGTAGTCAACTACCTGGACAGAAAGCCACCGTCTTGTTTTCTTTGACCAATCTATGCCAGCAGCAGATCCATTCTGCCCTCAACATCTGCTTGTTTCCACCGTTGTTCTTCTTCTCTGCCCTCTACTACACCGATGTAGGCTCTACTTTGTTTGTCTTGCTCTTCATCAGGCATTTCATCGAGATCCATTCTCGTGGACCCCCATCCTTCCTACAGGCTTGCTTCTCTATCATTCTCGCGCTCTTTTCCCTGTCTTTCCGCCAGACCAACATTTTCTGGGTTGCAGTCTTTCCCATCGCCTTTATCGTGACTAGCACGCTACACGTCACCACCGAATCAGTCAAGCACAGTGATGTGAGGACGATCATATATAAGGCCTGGAGTGACACTGCCCTGTATGACCCGCAGATGCGCAACGCATCCGTGGAAGGTTTGTTCATTCACCAATTTCACCTCACTACGTACGTGCTTGGACACTAACTACCATAGATTTCGCTCTGTGCGCCATTTCTTTGGCCACCTTGGCCTTGCGTTGTGTCACGACACCTACAAGACTACCAAAGATCACTCGTCTGGTAGCGCCCTATCTCATCTTGATTGCCATGTTTGGTGCATTTGTCTTGTGGAATGGAGGTGTCGTACTTGGTAAGTTCTGTCCTTGTAACCCCTGTCGTACCGATAGACCACAGCCCACTAATTCAACTTAGGTGACAAATCCAACCACATTGCTACTCTTCATCTCCCCCAAATGCTATACTTATGGGCCTACACAACCTTCTTCTCACTACCGCTGATCTACCCTTATGTCTCGCAAGCATTGCTGGCACTTGCAGCCGGGATCCCCATCGCAGCCTACATCGAACCCCTGCTAATCTTCAACCGCCGCAAAATCCTTCCACGCCCCCTTGTCGTCATTGGCTCCATCTTGGTCTCAATGTTGGTCGTCAGATACAACACGATCGTCCATCCATTTACCCTGGCCGACAACAGACATTACACTTTTTACGTCTTCCGTATCTTGTTCAAACACCCCGTCCTTAAATACCTGGCGGTACCTATTTACATCTCCTGCGCCTGGTCGGTCTGCCAATGTCTTGGTGCACCAGCCTATCTGTATCAAGCCAAGCAAGACGAAGCGAACGACACGTCGTCCCCAACCAAAGCCAAACAAGAAGCCGAAAACGACGAAACCCGTTTTCAGCTTCTCCGTCTTAACGATGCAGCCTTCGGAGAAGGATGCACCGTCAGTTTCATCCTCGTCTGGATTGCAGTGTCAGCTCTCCAACTCATCACCGCGCCTCTGGTCGAGCCTAGATACTTTATCCTACCCTGGATCATGTGGCGGTTGCGTGTCCCTCAAGCCCATCCAGGTGCCTCTCTGATGTGCTGGCCCACACACAAAAATGCCGAAACTTGGTGGGAAGATCAAAAAAAGAAAGGATACGTGCCTCGTAATGGTACCATCCGTTGGATTTGGACCGTCCTGTGGTTAGAACACGATCATAGACTTTGGCTTGAAACGATATGGTTTGCCATCATCAACATTGCTACAGGTTGGATATTCTTGTATTGGGGCTTTGAGTGGAAGCAGGAACCTGGCAAGGTCCAGAGGTTCATGTGGTGATTTGATATATACATACTCTAGCTACAAAAAGTTTTTTTTCCTACAATAGATTTCGACTCTCGTATAAACGGGTCTGACAGTATGGCAACTCCCCCATCCATCTCTAGCATCTGAACTCTGACTTCTGGTGGAAGATCCCAATTAGCATACAAGTCTTCGAAATCGTAATCCATGTACAGGCAAAAAGGAGGAACACTGTAGAGAGCATCGTCGACAGCCCTATGCTTTTCATCCTCGACAGGAAGCTCTGAATGTACACAGCCAGCTCAATTGGATGTTTCTTGTACCGTCATAGACACTCGGAGCGAAACCGCCTCTTGATTATTCGTTTAATTTTTTATGCATGCCTTTGTCTAACAAGTTTCTCATGTCCATCGTAACTCATAACAGCTATACCACTAACAGACCTGAAGGGATAATACCCATTCAGCAAAACAGGTCATCCATCATATCACAATGTCATACGTTCAACCACTCTTTTTGTTGTCATCGTCTGTCAGACCCAAAGCAGCTCTGACCCTTGCTCCACCTCTCTTTCTCAATTCGCCGGTGACTCCCTTCAAACACTCTGGAACGTCCTTGCCCATTTTCAGATAGTACAGTTTCAGATTCCTCGCCTTGTCTTTTAATTGAATTTGGTTGCGATCTTTGAGCACTTCGCTGACGCTACCGCCACGACCGTACAGACTTAGAATCTGTGACCAATGCGGCCCCTTGACTTCGGCGAGTCCTGCCATCAAGGCGTCTTCTTCTTCCTGTTTCCATGGTTGACGTTGAGTGGAGCTACCACCTGCCGCTTTCATTGGCTTAGTGCGAGGTTTGGTTTGAGGTGATTGGGTGCGTTCGACAATGTCGGGGGTCGCAGATGCCGATTCTATAGTGTCCGCCTGGATTCTTTGAAGAGGTGTGCTCAGTGCTTGCACATTTTCGAGCTCTGTAATTCTGTTGGATTGCGGTTGTTGTTCTTGTGGACTACCTAGATTTGCGAAGTTGTTGGCGAAAGGACTACTGTGGTCTGGCCTGACGCCAACTGGTGAGACAGTGGGTGGTTGACTAGGTGTGCGTGCCTGAGAGATGTCAGTGTCCACGTCACATGATCAAGGTTCAGAAGGCTTTCGTAAGACCCGAGACATCTGGTGAATTTGTGTCGTGGGTGTCGGAAAGAACATACCGGATTGTTTATGATGGTCTCGACGTTCTTATTTATACAGACGGCAAACTCGCGCAGAAAATCATGCCAACCATATTTTCGAGGCAGTGAAGTGAATGCGTCGTAGGCAGGTTCATTGAAGAGGTACTGCTTGCGAGCACGGGCTCTGTCTATAAAATCTTGTTCGCTGGGCGCTAGGTTGGGGGCATCGGGATGACGAGCAACCAAATGGTCGGCCAAATCGTCAGGGAACAGTTCATTCAGAAGGACATCCGAGCGGCCGTCATTGTTCATCAAGGCAGCAATATAGGCTTGTGTCTTGAGTTCGAGGAAAACGGTGCCCTGCCATTTTAGTAGTCGTTGGCCAGGACAGATGAACGTGTCCAAGAAGTGCGAATCGAGATCAAAGAAACTAATATCATGTCCTTCGAGAATGCAAGAGATGAATATGGTGCGATTGGCCTTGCGTACGACCTCGCGTTGAGAATTAGAGAAGGAGTGCAGGGAGTTCATGTCAATAAAGACTGAAGAGCCTCGGGTGTAGACTTTCCGTGTTTGGTCGAAGAGGGTCCTCCTGGTAAAGTAGGCTTGGCTTTGGTCATGGTCTCTGCCTGCAGTGAGCAACATTATGTCGTTCAGCGAGCCTTTGGCCAAGTTAAGTATTATTTGGGTAGACAGATTATCAAGATTGGATACGCTCTGCAGTTTGAGATGCTGGGTAGCATCATGGCCGTAGACGCAAGGTTCGTCAATCCGGTAGTTCCAGTTGTCAAAGACGCTGTTGTGGGCAGAATTAGGACGCAGCTGCCACCATTGATTAAGGCCGGGAACAAGGGAATCGGTGAGGGAAGGTTGTACGTCGGGTTGCGGAGCGTAATATTGACTCTGGGAATTCTGGAGCTGTGGTTGAGATTGAGGTTGAGGAGTGCGGTCTGCAGGCGTGGTCCAGTATGAGGCTTGTGGCTGGGGAGGAGCCATAGTCGGGTATGGGGCAAAAGTCGACGAGGGCATGTGGTCGTAGGCCGACTGCATGTAGGCAGCAGCAGCAGCGGCAGCGTTCAAGTCCGGGTTGTAATCCAGGTCTTGACTTCGCATGCGCTTGATGGCCTGGTCGTTGTCGTCGGTGCCTGCAGAGGCATCGTCCCGTGGTCGCTTGAGTCCATGGCTGTGATTGTTGTTGTTATAGGCTTTCGGCACGACGAAACCTTAGCAAATGAAGACAGCGAAGATAGATGGGTAGGTTGGCACGTGGACGGGGGAAGAGAACACATCCAGATAGGGCAGGACCAGTAGGTAGGATGCTACTCACTCATGTTCAGGTGCACACTCTCAAACGATGCGCAGGTCGGCCGAGGAATTAGGGCTAACTTTCAAGTGGGAATGATGACGACCCTAGGGTTACATATGTATTCATCTAAAGCCGAGGCTGCACCTGCTTGTGCCTCACTTTTCGGAAAGCCGCGTACTCGACTTGATCGATTGTGGCCCCTTGGTGATGGAACGCGTATGGTATTGACGTGGGTCGTACTGTTGAACTTCGATTTGACGAATTGACATATGTCTTCTGTATTATTGCCTTGTAATGGACAAGTCGGGTATCAATTTAGAATGGCATCTGTGTACATAGTATGGTGTATGCAAGCATGAACTAGACGCTAGATAAGTCGGCGCGAGCCGGTCGCGACTGCCCTAGCAATGACATTGCCGTACTGAGTAGCGACCACTACCTTACTGGGCAGGTACACGACTCGACACGACACGACTCGTACTTTGATCTGCTCTACCCACCAACCAACCTGCCTTGTTACGACAGTACCCAATCTGGGATTTTACTGACTTCCGCTTCTGTTTCCGCCATAGGTAGTCTTCCACGGAGCAGCATGCTACCCTAACTCGACCTCTCACGTCCTCGCCTTGCACACCGATCGTCACCATGGCGCTCAACTACATCACCTTTAACCAGGACCATAGCTTCCTGGCTGTCGCGACGACTGATGGCATGCGCATATACTCTACCAATCCTTTTCAATTCGTCTTCCAGACTCCGCTCGTTGAAAATGGCGCGTCAGGCGACATCTCCATCATCGAGATGCTCTTCTCCACCTCACTTGTCGCCATGGTTCGCTCACCACGCATGTTGCGCATAATCAACACCAAACGTCAGACGACCGTCTGCGAACTCACTTTCCCTGCCCGCGTTGGTGCTGTGAAGCTCAACCGTAAGCGCTTGCTGGTCGTCATGGACGACCTCATATTCGTCTACGACGTCTCGTCTATGAAGCTTCTACACTCCATCACCACCCCTTCAAATCCGTATGCTCTATGCGCTCTGTCGCCAGACAGCATAAACAACTATATCGCCTACCCCATGCGCAAGAAGGAGTACACTACACAACCTGCTCCGACACACGTTCCTCCGTCGGGCCCGCGAGTCACGGAACCTATGGGAGGAGATGTCATGCTTTTCGATGCCAACGACATGCAAGAAGTCAAGGTCATTCCTGCCCATCAGGCTCAATTGTCATGTATCGCCATGAACAAGGAGGGCACACTGTTGGCCACTGCCTCCGAGAAAGGCACCATAATTCGCGTCTTTGCAATCCCCTCGGCACAAAAGCTCTACCAGTTCCGTCGCGGAAGTATGCCTGCACGCATTCAGTCAATGTCCTTCAACGAGAAGAGTAGTCTACTTTGCGTCTCAAGTGCCACGGAAACAGTCCACATCTTCCGCCTATCACCACAAACCGCCGTTCCTGCCTCAGCATTAGAACAGTCCAGTCCCACGGATCCTCTGACACCACAGCGCTACGCTTCTACTTACAACTTCCGCGACGGCAGCAACAGCCCTACGGAAGCCTCAGATCCTTCTCTGTCCAACATGGACAACTCTTCACCAGAGCCGACCGCCAAAGCAACCCGATCTCCTGGTTTCATGTCCATGGTCCGCCGAACATCACAAAATGTCTCTACATCGTTTGTCTCCCGCGCTGCAGGTTACTTGCCCAACGCGGTAACCGAGATTTGGGAGCCGGCGCGCGACTTTGCCTGGGTCAAGATACCCAAAAGTCGTACCGGTAATACGGTCAAGAGTGTTGTGGCCATGGGAGAGAATGCACCCGAGGTTATGGTCGCAACTAATGAGGGCGATTTCTTGATCTATAACATCGATCTAGAGAAGGGCGGTGAGGGCACTCTGGTCAGGCAACACTCTGTGCGTGAAAGAAGTGAGACACATACTGGCTTCCATGCCGAGTGAAGGCTGGTCGATCCTGTCGTATCAAGCTCTCGATGGGTTCTTTTCTTCTTCTTATTCTGTTCTTCCTATCGATGTCTTTCTTCTTTGCGTTCAAGCGGTTTTTTTTTTATAATTGGTTGGACAGGAAAGTTCAAAGCAGGCATTTTCATATCACCAGTTTCTTTTTTTGTCTTCTTCATCTTAGCTGCATCTGGAATGGCGTTTCACTAAGGGCATCTTGATATGAGTCAAGAGCGCAGGATCGAATTACATGTTCTACATTCTTAGCAGTTCAATTTTACCCTACTGACGACGTCCACTTTTCGTGGCAGCCCTTGCAAACCAGTAAGTCGTGACCTTCAGGCCCTTGTTCTCTGTCGGGGATGAAGGCAGGGACGAGCAGCTCGCGCTCGACCAATATTTATCAAAGTCTTGCATATCTCCAAATCGCATAAAGGACTATATCTGTTTGAGCATCAAAAGCAAAGGAACGACGCGGCAAACTTCTAGTACAAAGACCACCCATACCTTATCTTCTCGTGAGGTGCCACGACTCTCGAACAGTCTACTGAACCCAATCACACGATGATCGAATCAGAAGAACGAACCAAACAGACCACCAGCGAAAGCAAAGAACTTTGCCAGAAAGAATAACGTCAAAGATTCGTTTGGGCAAGAGGGAGAAAAGAAAAATACCGAGGACAAAGAGACAGATATCTTGCGGATTGGAACAATCAAAATACAAAAAAAAAAAAAAAAGAGCCCTTTCAAACCCTTCCCACTCCTTGAATCCCGATATCATTAAAAGATCCTCCCTACTACCACCAGGTCAGATGGACTGGAAGAAGGCTCCCATGAACATTGGTAATACGGCACTGTGTGAGGAACGAGAGTTAGTAATTGTTGTAAGAAGGAATATGGAAAGGGAAAACATACCCAGCAGCCAAACTGGCGGCAATACCCCACGTCGCTCTTTTCTTAATCTTCTCTTTGCGGAGCTCCATCTCGCCTGTACGAGCCCTCTTGGCCGGACGTTCAACAACTTCCACCGGAGCAATTGGTGTAGGAGAACCGGTCCCTGTGGGCATCAATGCCAGTTGATCTTCCTCGTCGTCGACAAAGGCCTCGATTGCTTTGCGCTTCTTGCCCGCAGCACGACCGGCGGTCATCTTGTTGGCTTCAGCAATGGCGAGCTTGGCTTGATCGAGATAGCCCTGGGCGTCGGTCGGAATGGTGAGGTCAGGGTGGTTGGCGGGTGTCTCTACGGTGACGTGGGTGGTGGTGCTGGGTTCACCGCCATCGATGGCAGGGGAAGTGGTGGTTTCGATATCGACCTTGACGGATTCGGAGGGTACGGTGGCGGCATCGGATTCTTCTCCTGCGTCCAAGGTTGTTGCTGCCGACTTGTTGCTGCTGAAAAGAGAGTCGAATTTTGCTGATGCTGCTTCGGGCTCGACCGAGGAACCGACGGCGGCTGAAGGCTCTTCGGCTTCGGCATGAGGTTCTAGGCTGGCAGAAGAAGCGGCGTTCTTGCCGCGTCTTGTTGTCCTTCTCGGGGTTGCGATCTTGCGACTAGGAGTTGGGGGAGCCTTTGCTGGGGAAGCGGAGCGCAGGGTACGACGGCGGGAATTGGTGTCGGGAGGTGGGAGTGCGGCGGCTTGGGGGATATGGAATCGAGGAGGAGTGGAAATCTTCTTGGTGGGGTCGTTGGTGCCCTTTGCGATTGGCTCGGGGTCGAGCAGGGCCTCGATCCATGGGCGCATGCCGTACAGCTCGGCGACTTCGAGGGCTGTGACATGTTAGGTTTGACTGTTCGTGAGGGAAAGAGGCAGAGGAAGCCATACCCATGTCCGGGGGAATCCAGACGTTGCCAGCGATCTCCTCGCTGTCTGTCTGTTCTATAGACTTGATATACTTTTTCTCAATCTCCTCTTCTTCGAGTGATGACCACGGGAAGGCGGCCTTGTACATGCCAGTTGCGCTGATGTAGCCATCATTGGAGCGTCTCTGCGGTTATCGTGTCAGCTCTGCGCCATGTTGAAGTCAGTTCGATGGCGTTACCATGAGGAAGTATGCCTCCGGGTAAGTCTGGTTCCTGCGCGAGGGCGCGAAAATACCGCTCCCCTGGAGGTCCTTGGGTAAAGGCACTCGTAGATGGGCATAATCGAACATGCCCAGGTTCGAGGGCTTGGTCGCATTGCTGGTGCCGATCTGACCAGCCTTGACCGTGAGCTCCGTCTGTCCCAATCGTCGTCTCTCGACGAGAATTTCAACTGTTCCTTCTTGTCAGCCACAAGATCTAATCAAGACGGGGATCGCGTCTTTTACATACGCGGCGGTGTGTGCTTGGGCTCGACGAGCTGGTTTCTCTTGTCGGGTAACGCGCGAGTCGGATCCATGATGAAGATTTAAGTCGCGTAAGTCTGACGTCGCGGAAACGACTTTTTGGATGTTTCTTGTCGCACGTTCGTGTGCTGTATTGTATATACGATCCTTGTCGCTCGATTGCAGGAGGTGCAGTTCGGCTGCTTGCTGAGCCGTGGACGAAAAATACGAGAAGTGTGTGTATTGGTGATGGTGGTGGTGATAGCGATGGTTGTCAGGACAAAGACGCGACGGGAATGTGTCGATGGAGCTGAGGCTTTCGATAATTCTGGGGCTGGGAAAGCATCATAACCAACATGACCACACATGATGGCAACGGGATGGCAACGGGATGGCAGCGTGATGCTCATCCTGTCTCACTTGCCAGTTAATTACAGCTGCAGTGCTGTCTTAGTATTGTATTAACCCATCACTCTCTGGATAACGACCTTCCAAGCATGCTCACTCTCAGATTCCATACGGAATCAACCATATCTGTCTTTTTGCTATCTAGTACAACGGGGACCGACATGTCCATGCGCTCTGTGTTCTGCATTGAACCACGATGATCATGAGCTGGATCTAGATAGATATTTCATGCTTGTCTGCAAGTCATGTCGCAGATTGTTGCATCACTCCAGGGGCTTAGAAGGTAGAGGGGGGCTTTACGACAGCTCAGACCCTTGTTTACCGTTATGATCGCGATGGCTCACCACGTAATTATTCACAATAATATTGCAGTCAATCTGTCCAGCATCAAATCTATTCCTGTCAGATACATCACTCCGAGTTTGAGAGAGCCTCGATTTAATCTATTCTCAAACCAGCCGCATTGGCCACGTGATTCGGTGTTTTGATTTTTCTGGTGTTTGGGTCGCAGTGAGGCGGTGAGGCCTTGACGTATGATTGTTTGAATTCCAACCTTTCCCTTTCTGGGGGCTCCGCAAACGACACCACACCTTATCTTCGTTCCACCAAACAAATCACCTCACTTTGCTTGCCTATTCGCCCTGCTTCTACGAGACTTGTTTCCTTCTTTGCATCTTACTTTCACAGCTCTATAGCAAGCAAGCATCTGACCATGTCTGCCACCGATTTCCACGATGACGAGCTCACCCCTGAGCAAACTGCCGGCTTCAAGGTTGGCGAGAAGAAGACCATTGACGAATACCAACAGCTAGGTGAGTGGATATGAGAGAGTTTTCCTAAGTTGCACCGTGACACCCACTTTGCCACTGGACTGTACCTTGTTGTCGTCCCTTCAAATGCCTGTCCCGGAAGAAATGACCTGGACTTTTTCCAATATCTGGAAATCTGATGGATTTTGATTCGCTTCGCTTCTGCCGATTTCCAAGTTCGAACATCCTCGCTCTGTTCCTTGCCGGTCAACATGCAGGATCAAAACAGGCCAGTCGAGTCACAAATCCCACTGGACGGTCTGGCTCCTCGTGGTTCGAGTCGTGCAGCTCCTTCCAAGCTAGTGAAGAGGGTTTCTGGAAGCCAAGGGCATATGGCGCCCACGTCAAGACAACAATCAAAATCATCATCGACAGGTCATGTCAACAACCATCGCCAGCCTCTGATTGATGCTAGAAAGCTTTCTCAAGAAGAAAGGCAACTACGTATCGATGCTGAGAACGAACGCAAGACCAGAAGGTCATCGGTCCGTGTAGTATGGGAATCTACAGTGGACATGTTCAAAAAGACGCCGTCTACACGTTCATGGTCAACTGACGACGAAAATTCCGGACCTCTCTATGTCCGTGCTATCGAAGGTGACGAAGACTACAAACCTTCCAGAGCCGCGGTTTTCAATGACCGACGTCGATCGCTGGTACACAATCTTCACAGGCATGATACCTTCACTGAGCATGGCCGCGGCGTGCTTAGCAAATATGCTGGATCCCCGAGAGATCCCCACATTCCGCGTAAGGAGTCTTACGTACGCACTTCAGTGCCTGATGCCATGTTGCCTGGAGATGAGCGTGACAGACGCTGGGCGAGAGAGATCTTGAAGTATTACTCTCCTCGATCTGTCGACATACCTTACTGCAAGATCTTCACGTGGCATGCCCTAGACCGCGCAACCGACCCGGTGCATCTAATCATCTATCTCGACGAAATGATTTTCATGGATCAGAATGGAGAGAATTTACCCGACCAAATCGGAATCAGAGAGCAACTCGAAGCTGTTCGCCATCGAAAGAACGAGTCTGCCAACCCGCGGTCAGGTCGGTCGCACCGTTACTCGGACCTTCCTTCAAACGAGGAATACCATCTAGACCTTTCTCGTGTTCCTACTCGTGGTGTTGATGACGAAGATACCACCATACATTTTATGGTCCTGCTACGGCGCAATGGAGGTCACGGTCTTTCTACATTGCCATTGGTTTCCCGTGTTGGTTGGGAACTCGACGGCAAAGCTGTTTACCGTGTCAAGTATCATGAGGCCGACTTGTGGATGACTTTCGACGGCCAGCATATGCCAAATCGTCCTACCATCAACGATCAAATTAGAATGCTCGACATCCCCACGGAAACGGCCATGAGGAGTGATTCCGAATCGTCTCGCAGTATATCTCCGAGACAAATTACTGGCAGAATACGTGGCAGAAGAGGATACCAAGGAAGAGAACGCACCGGAATTGTTGTGCTCACGGAGGTTGGCCCGGATGAACAGATTGCAGCTGCACCACCAAACCCATTTAAACGCCGATGGAACCGCTTCACTAAATGGATCACAGGACATTGAGGAGAACACTGGAATTTCTCTTGCCACCTGATTTACGCTGTTTTTTTTTTGGTGTATTGTGTATTTGTACCGATTACTAATTGTCTATTGTACCCAGACCAAAACGACGAGTCTCTGAGGAAGTGGAAGGAGAGTCTTGGACTTGGATCTGGTGCTGGCATCAGCGATCCCAGTGACCCTCGCAAGGTCATCATTCTGTCTCTTGGCCTTGAAGTAAGTAAATCTAGTTAAATCCCGTCCTCTAAGACCGACCACTACTGACCTCTTCATCTCCTACCAGATCGAAGGTCGTCCTGATGTTATCATTGACGTGTCTGCTCCTGGTGCTCTCGAAGCCCTCAAGTCAAAGCCCTTCACCATCAAGGAGGGTGGCACTTTCCGCATGAAGGCTCGTTTCAGAGTCCAGCACCAGATCTTGTCCGGCATGAAGTACGTGCAGGTCGTCAAGCGCATGGGTATCTCGAACAAGATGCAGGAGATGATTGTGAGCATTCACCTGACAGCATAAGATCTGTCGAATAACTTAAGAGCTAACATGATTGAATCAGGGTTCTTACTCCCCCAACACCACCGACAAGCCAGAGTACGAGAAGAAGTGTAAGTTCACGACCAAGTATCAATTTCTCTCAAGTGTTTTCCCCCGATATTGACATGTGCACTTTCGTAGTCGAGACCGAGACCGCACCTTCCGGTATGATCGCCCGCGGCCACTACAACGCCGTCTCAACATTCGTCGATGACGACAACCAAACCCACCTGAAGTTCGAATGGTCGTTCGACATCAAGAAGGACTGGTAGAGTGAAAGGGAGGAAAACGAAAGAAAAGAACACATTTAGCTTGCCTTTTTCTCTATCACTCCGATTTTTTTTTTCTTTTTCCTCTACTGCTGCTCTTCTCGTGTTTCCCGTCCTCTTCGTTTCTGTCAAAGCACCGTCTCATCAGCGTCAAACAACCATTCCATCAAACATTCCATCAATTATCTCTTTCTTTCTTTTTCTACAAAATCAGGGGGTGGCTTTGTCGAAACGACTCTCTTTGGGGGTGGGGGTTTTCCCTTCCCCTTGACTCTCTACAAACAGTCTATGATTTGATATCTAGATTTGTGTTTCGTCTAGGGAAGGAAAAGAAAAGGAAAATAGTTCCGTCAAAGCGTTATAGAAGTCTTGAAGAAAAACATTACATTTGGTTCTCCCATCCTCTGCCGTCTGCTATTCTACTGGTGTGTATTGTTTTTCCTGTCGTAACTTCGAATTCTTGATTGATTGATTTTTTTGCCTCCTTTGTCTAATCGCAATTGTTTTTCCAGAAATGATGATCTGTGGAAGGGCATATAATCATCCTCGCACCCAATCGTGTGCAGAGTCACTTCACGGTGTATGCGTGTCATTCGCATTTCACGATGCCATAGCAAAGCATGATGTCTGCGTAAAAGAATCTCCGTTCTGTTCACATGTACTAATCGTAACGACGGAAAAAGAAATGACCAAAAAGAATTCTATTTCATTTCATGAAGAGAGGATATGTAGACGAGAGAAACAAAAGATCCTTTTTAAGCGTGCTGCTTGATGGCGGCCTCGAGGGCAGAAGGGTTTGCGCCGACAACGGTGGCGACCTCCTCACCGTTCTTAAAAAGGACGAAAGTGGGCATGGCGCGGATGCTGAGCTCCTGGGCGACCTCGGGGACCTCGTCAACGTCAATCTTGAAGAAGCGGGCGTTGGTGTATGTGTTGGAAAGCCTGTTTTACGGGCAAATGTGTTAGCCAGCTCTGGTTTTTATTTTCTCCCTGGTCATGGAGAGCAAAGGTTCTTGGTTAGGGCTTACTTGACGACCTGAGGAGCAATGGCCTTGCAGGGACCGCACCAGGTGGCGAAGAAGTCGACGACCATGAGAGAGCTCTCGCTGCGGGCGGTGTCGAAGTCGGCCTTACTGTTGTGCAAATAGCGCTTGTCAGCCATAATCTCTTGTTATGCTTGTGTTCTTTGTTCTGGATTGACGTCCGTTCTGAATCGTGCCACTTCCTCCAGAAGGTCCCGGAACGCGACTGCGTGGGCAAGCTGGAAAAGCGCATCCAAATATCGGAGAAAGCAGAGACAAAAGAGAATCTAAGAGGAGACTCACGCCATGAGGTTGTGAACACCGGATTGAGACATTGTAGCTGAAAAAGATCTGGTGGCGGTGAAGTTGTTGGAGAGGAAAGATGAAGAAGCGGTGGTGGGCTTGGTGAAGAGCTGTTGCGCGGGTCTGACAGAAAGTCTGTTCAAAGTGGTGGGAGCAGTGCGGAAGATGCTACGTCTGAGACCGGAGGCCAGGGACATATATGGTGTTATTAGGTAGGTAGTGCTGAAGGAGGAAGTTGTGTGATTTGTGATTGTTCGAGTTGTTTCTGGGGGCACAGTAATGACGAGCGCGTCCCTCCTTCCCTTTCTGCTTGCCCTGCCTGCTCTGTAAGCAGCTTTGATCAAAAGCCCCTCCCGAGTCCGGCCCGTGGCTGCTGCTCGGAACTTACCGCTATCTTGTTCGTCCAACAGGTTCTTGTCATGATTGTAAAGTGCTTTATTACCAAACCATTGTTGATGCCTAACCTCTGCCCAATGCTTCTGGGATGTCGTGATATTGCGAATCTGCTTACACCTCGTAGTTGAAGGACAGACCTTCATGGACGAGCAGATCATCCGAGCTATATACATAATTTTATTCACTTATTGGAAAATAGCAAGAGGCAATGTGCAACAAGAACATGGCAAGATCTCTTGAAGAAAACTAACATGATAAAATGGTATAATGTAAAGAATTCTTCCATATTCGTATCGTACAACAACGCCTCATGCTAGAAAAGCGTAAAATCGTGTTCACCATCAATCAACCGATAGTGTACAAAAGATCCTTCTTCCAACAATTCGCACCGCTATAGTTACAAAGATGAGAAAAGTGAGAGCCGCAAAACATATGAGACATGTACACAAAAGTGCCTCTATCGTCCACCCCACCACAAAAAGCCAAAAGGGTATCAAAAAAATCTCGTGACGAGTGAGAATCGTAAGAAAGAAAAGGGAAACAAGCGGCGAGACCGTGCTTGAGCCAGAAGTAACTCTATGTCGAGAAAGGAACAAAGGAGAAACAAAGGAAATATGCTTGAAAAGGAATGGTTTGGAGTCGTTCTCGCCGACTCCCTGTGAAAAGGTTGCTACTGTCGATTTCGTCAAGTCTGAGGTATCTGGGGTGATGAGCCTGGGCTAGGGCTGCTGTGCATGAGACTCTTGCTACGCTTTATGTCCAACACTTTGACGCTGCCAGCACTGAGCTGTCTCGCGTGGCCAGAGCCTGAAACAACGCTGCCATAATTCACACTTGTTGCTTTTTTCAACTCGACTGGCGAGTTGTTGACTGATTCGCCACCACTCAAGCTGCCTTCTCGGGACAGTGTCACAATCTCGCCAGCAGCGTTATACTCTGTGAGGAGACCTTCACGAGACTTGAAGCGAGGGTCGTGCTGCACAATCGTCGGCCGGCGACGTGCTGTGTCTTGTCTGAGTGGCGTGACAAGAGGCGATATTTCCTCGGTCGGCGTGGCTTGGTTGGTGTGGTCATTGGAAACATGGCGGCTGGTAAGGTTCGGTGTCAAAGAAGCAAAATATTCATGATCCGGCACGGGTAAGTGATCGAAACTAGCTGAAAAATTGTCCCTGGGCTTTGAGAAAGATCCTATGCTGCTACGAGGTCGTGATGGGGCTCTGGGGAAACGTCCACTCATCCATGAGCCTTCGGAATCCATAGAGCCAAAAGATTGAGACAATCCTTCCTCGTCAGCTCTTCCATTTGAATGGTTGTGGCCTGAAGGTGTAAATATAGGGAACTCGGCGGCGACTGGAGTGTCGACAGGTTGGCTTCGATGGGCGCCTTTGCCACGTCTTGCGGCGGCAACATTGGCTGCGTTCAAGTTCAATTCTGGAGACTGGACTCGCGACTCTGGCGGTGACATTGGTAGTTCAGGCAAATCCTCACGGAACTTGCTTTGAGTGCGGTGGGGAGCACCGGCTTCCTTGGTCGGTGATGGTTGTCTGAGGTGAGCGGGAATGGGGCGTCTCGACATGGATTCTCTAGACGTATTGACAAAGGAGAAGCGGGTGGGGCTGGGCTCTTCCAGCTTGTCCTCGGATGCACGAGTTGAGCTAACACCACGACGGAAGAAAGATGCCCATGCTGAGGTACGGCGAGTGCGGCTCTCTGAGGTTCTGCGAGGGCTGGAGTCAACCGAACTGGCAGGATGGGCCGACTGGTCCGGTCGTGCCTCTGACGTTGGAGGCAAAGTGGGCGGAGATCGAAGATTGGGAACAGGCGAGGAAGGCGGCGAGATGTGACCGGCAGAGAGACGAACAGCGCGGGCAGTGTGGAGAACAGGCTCGTCCAGGGGCGTGGCGACAGGCGACCACTCATTTTCAGGGTCGTTGAAAGGGTTCTGGGGTATATCTTCTCTCGGCGGGTAGCGGAGATAGGTGCCACCCTGCATGGCACGGCCTCTTTCCTCGGTGACTGCCTGCTTACCGTTCTTCTTGAGGTCGGTCGGGGCAACGAGCTCGTCCTCAGGCTGTTGATTGCGGAAGGCCGGGTGGATGGCTGTTGGAGGTAGAGGCGCGGCACGTCCACGGGCCTCAAGGGCTTCACGATCTCGGCGCTCGTCTTCGAGTTGCTGCTTTTCCGCCCTCCTGAGCAGTTTGCGCTCGAGACGTTCATGCTGCTCGTTGGCCTTGCGCTCCCTCCTCCGTTGGTCGCGCTCCATAAGCACACGAAGCTCAGTCGAGTCGAGGTCGTCGGCAAGGTCGGCAACCTTCTTGCGGTCCTTCTTGCTGGAACCCCGCGCAAGTTCAGGCAGCTTCTCTGTGTTTTGCGGGCGCTTTCCAGCTGCCGAAGGTGAGGGATGCAGGGGGGAGCCTGACATACGGACCGTGGGGCGAGGGCTGAGGAAAGATACGGCGCCGACCTCCCACGCACGCTGCTCGCCGACAGCGGACATGGACGAGTGGAACGAGTCTGGCATTGGCAGCGAGACATTTGAGGTGCGCGAGGCTTCGGACCGTTTGGTCAGAGTCCTGCGAGCCTTCTTGCTGTCGCGACGGAGCAGGTCACTGGCCGAACCGGCGGGCCTCTTTGGGATGTACATGGGTGCAGACATCTGGCGGATCTCCTCCTCACGCAAGACCTGGTCCTTCTTGCGTTTGTTGGAGGGTCGACGAGAAGCAGTCGACTTGCGAGTGGAGTTGTTGGTGGTGGTGGTGGTAGTAGGTGGCGTGGCTACGTCAGATGAGACAGTGTTCGTCTGCGGGGTGCGACGACCTGACGATGACGGACGATCAAGGTGGTAGGGATGGACGGCCTTGTTAACATTGATGGGTCGAAGGTGAGGGCTGGCCTCAAGCTCTGGCAGGGCAGGCAGGGCCGTTAAATCTGCCTGGACGCTGCCTCGCCGGTCGGCGGGTGAATTATTATTATCGACCAAGCTGTGGGGACTGCGAGCACGACTGTCACTGCCATGGTGGGTGGCCTGTGCCGGCGCAGGATCTGAAACAGCAGCACCTACAGCTACAGCTGTCGCACCCGGGCCTGCATCTGCTGTTGTCGTTGTACTCGTGCTGGTTGATGTGCGTCGTTTCTTCCTGCCAAAGGGCCACAGCGGCATGGTTGTGCTGCGTTGTGTTGGTCGACGGCTGCATAGACCACTCCAACAAGGATTGATCTCAGGGAGCCCGGGGCAAGACAGCGCGTGCGTGCGGGCAGGGCAAGCGGGGAGACTCAGATCCTATCCTGGCTGGCTGTTTGGCTGGCAACACAGGAAAGCAACGGTGGTGAGATGGGTGAGAGTTGGAAAGATGCATCCAGGCACAAAGAGATGGATGATTATTCCAGCAGCAGATCCACGAAAGGAAAGCTCTGGGCCTGCGTCTGTCCTTTCCGTGCGTGCTGCCCCCAGCGCCCAAGGGAAGGTACGACGCGGCGATTTACGTGGGTGGTACTGCAGCTGCTGTAGATCCTTCTTTTTTTTCTCCTACGTCACGCCTGCCTGTTCTATTCTGATCATTGAATCTCCCAAGCAAGGCCCTGTTCATCCTCCAGCTAATTAACAACTTAATATATACTGCATGTGAATCCGCCCACCCCTGCTGCCATGCGCCCTGCGAGCTCTTCGCCTGCACGCGATATGTCACGTTCTTGACAGTCGAACAGTATGACAACAACGCTGCCCACAACAACACGCTCAACCTCCAACGGACGTTCGCCTCCAGTACGGCCAACATCTCCCTAGCGGTATTAGCCTCGTGACTCCCCGGACTTTCCACTTTCCAGACCCTTTGACCTTGAACAAATAAAGTCAACGGACCGCCATCCTCCCTAGTCGGTCGACGCCACCTAATCCACTTAGCGCTTGTCTCGGTTCCTCGTGTCCAATCGCGGCACGTAGATTCTGCTTCCTTGATCATCTACCCATGCGCCAGCCGACGCAGTCTGTCTGCACTCTGCGCGGACACCTGTACAAACTCACGCCTTGTCCTGTCCTTGAACAATAGCATGTACCCACTTGCGCATGTGACACAATCAATCTCTCCCCCCTTGCAATCTCGCTCTGTGTTACTCTATTGTACGAGAAGAAAATTCTGACACCCAGAAAACACAGGTGCAGGCAATCCCGAGATCTGCCTTGTCTGTCGTCTCCTCGTGTTTTTGGGCCTCCTTGTTGGTTCACGGTTAAGCTATATGAGCTTCCCTCTACATCACTCGAACCTTCTTGGGTGTCCAATATTCCCGGAGGCAACCAATTGCAGCACTTCTCTAATCTACGCGCTTTCAAGCTTATCTCTCCACTGCTTCTACTTCGTCTCACCACTATGTTGACGAACGTCTAAAGAGGCAGGCTCAGTCTGACTGAAGACATTCGCCTTTTGTACTTGTATCGCACATCATGATATTGTCCATCGTGGTATACCCAACGAGTTTACCAATCCATGGATGCGTCCTCACGCCTATCTCTACACCACTGTACTTGCATGTTCGCGCCTATCTCCTCCACTACTTCCAACCTTGGCCTAGGGAGATAGGCCTGAGGAGTCATCAAGAAACTCGCCTTCCGAAGGCGGGCTCTGTCAGTTGTAGTATGCGCAGGCGAAGATTTCAACAATTCCAGCCCTCGCTTTGATTACATATCAAATGCTTCAGGCCAGGCATCATGGTAAGACCAAGTATAAAATGGTACATGTTCACTTTGATAATGTGAACGCCTTAATTTGTGCTTCTACCGCTTCTTCGATCGATACAAGATGAAAGTAACCTCCACGCTTGTTTTCGCGTCTTCGTTCTTCCTGGGTTATTTGGCAAATGGTGCGCTCTCGGCTCCGGGTCCAAACCCCAAGGCCCCATGTATACGACAGGGCAGAGCGCGTCAAGGTCTGAGCAAAGACTGGAAAAGATGGCAGAATCAGAGCAACACTGCAGCAACGCCCATGGGTGCATGCACAGATACCGATTACGCCCATGTGTCCGCTCCAAAAGACAACGTCTGGGGAGGGTTGACCGACGTTGAGGCCGCCTCCGTGACCCAATGGCTTTTCGCCCAGAAAGAACTCAATCTCACAGTTAGTGATGAGGCTGGTGAATGGGACAACTCCATGCAGGTTCCCGTATATATCGTTACGCAGACCTCCCATGGCTAACGGTATTGCAGCATTTTGGTAGAGCTCATGCACCCGAACAAAACCGACGTTTTGGAATATCTCGACAATGCTGGACCAGCTCCTGCCCGCTATGCACACGTTGTTGTGAGCCATCGGGCTTCAGTAAATCCATAGTACGTCAACTTAACGAGTTCATGCATTGAGTCAGCCTTGTGCAACGTTCGATGCCAGTCGCGCTTTCGGTGTCTCGGCAAATCAAACGTTGTGGAGAGAGCTCAGATGTTTGCCTTGTGTCGCAAACGTCGCCGCATACCATTGTATGCAGAATTCAGCTTGCCCTATCTGTATTTCGCGTTCTGACTGGCAATCACGTTCGCGTAGACGCAAAGCAAGCTCCTGGCTCATGGCATAGTACTCCCGACAAACACCGTGCTAATTGTACATCTGCAGCTACGCCGATATTCTGGTTGGCCCCGTCAGCCCATCTGGTGTTCTGAATGGCACCACAGTGTGGGAACCTTTGGAATATGCCTACACTCGCAAGACTGGGGGCCGTGTGCGCAACCTGGATGCAGACAGTGACGAGACAATCTACTCGGCCTGGATTTATAACATCAGTGCCACCATAGCTGATATCACTTTAGATCTTTGGGACGGCACCGCTTTGGGAAAGGAAAACGACACTCTTGCTATCTGGGGCATCGATCCTCTTTGGCAAGATGACGGCCGCGTCGTCAGATGGGACGCCTATTGGAACAAACCTTTAGACGACTTCGACACGGGGACACTTCTGCCGCTTGGTCTTTATTTTCGCAGTGATGTGACTGGCCGTGACCCTAGTCAATGGAAGTTCGAAGGTTGGTACTACAATAACATCTTCTACGAGACAACCGAAGCCTTTAGAAATGCATACTATTCACCTGGCTTTGTGAAGTTAGGACCCAATATTGAAGGCGATTGGGCTAGGACAGATCAGAACGGACAAATATTGCCCCTTGACAACTCATATCCTCCTGCCCCAATTGCTCCTGCCGGTGCAAGATTTGCTGTTGATGCTGATAGAAAGTATGTCCAATGGATGGACTTTAGCTTCTATGTCGGTTACCAGCGCGATACTGGCCTGAGTCTATGGGACATCCGATACAAAGGCCAGAGGATTCTATACGAGCTCGGCTTGCAAGAAGCTCTCGCCCATTATGCAGGACAAGACCCTCTACAGAGTGGAACTTCGTATCTTGACACTTACTATGGTTTCGGGCCTTATGCCTTTGAGCTTGTGCAAGGTTACGATTGCCCGGCTTATGCCACTTATCTCAACACCAGCTTTTATGTCTCCGAGACCACGCACACTCATCTCAACAGCTTGTGCCTTTTTGAATTCACCGCCGACTATCCTATGCAACGTCACAGTACTTCGGATTATGTCAGTGCATCCAAGAATACGTACTTCACCATCCGATCTGTCAGCACTGTCGGTAACTACGACTACATGTTCTCGTACTCTTTCTATATGGGTAAGGAATCATTTCGTTTCTCTTTCTAATGGACACACCGTTTGCTAACTATCTTGCAAAAAGATGGCAGCATCAGTGTAGAAGTCCGAGCTTCAGGCTACATACAATCTGCCTACTATGCCAACAACGGTGAATATGGCTACAAGATTCACGACAATCTTTCTGGCAGCATGCACGATCATGTTCTCAATTTCAAAGCCGACTTTGACATACTAGGCACAAACAACACCATGGCTTTGGTCAATCAAGTGCCCGTGACCACCACATATCCTTGGTCCAAAGGTAAACCTCGCAACACGATGAAGCTCGAGAAGTCATACGTCGAGTCCGAAGACGAGAGCAGGATGTTTTGGGGCAGCAACGGCGCGACACAATTCAGCGTCATCAACAAAGACGAACTCAATCCTCACGGCGAATATCGCGGTTACCGCATCAATCCATCTCTCGGTGCCATCCATCTCACCGTGGAGAACTCTAGCAATCTGGTCAACTCGGCAAACTGGGCCAATCACGACATTCAGGTCACCAAACAGCACGACACGGAACCTCGTAGTGCACACGCCTACAATAATCAAGATGTACACAATCCTCCCGTGGACTTTAATGCTTTCTTTGACGGAGAAAACCTCACCCAGACAGATCTCGTGGTTTGGATTAATCTGGGCATGCATCACATCCCTCATACCGGCGACCTGCCAAACACGGTGTTCACGACCGCTCACGCCGGTGTCCATTTCTCTCCCTTGAATTATTTGGTCGGGGATCCCAGTCGTCAGACGACCAATCAGGTCAGGATCAATTACAAGAACGGAACTGCAAGTCAGGTGCAGACCTTTGGGCAGAGACAAGATACTTGTGAACTGAATTACACTCCTGTGGAGCCCGAGCTTTGGGACTACAAGGGTGATGTTGTGGTGAGGAAGTTCCCTTATAACCCCAATGATCCATTCTATCAGACGGATAGTGTTTGAAAGAGAAGTGGTAAGAAAAGAGACTGTAGTGAAGAGAGTAGACAGGGCCATGAGGTACGAGTAGATGACATATATATATATCGATGTTTCTCGGACGATGCATACATATCTAGATGGGAAGTTTCACGTTGCCCTCACCCTAACATGAAGAGAGCGATGAACGATAAGTCTAAGAAGGGTTGAGTGTAAAGGGCAAGAGAGGGCTGGCAGAAAGAGAAAGAACAGCTCATGGACAGATAGTGAAAGAATGACTTACTGTTACAGAAAAGAAAATCAAAAGGAACAGAAAGGGAAGGAACGGTTAACCACCATATAAGGAAGGAGCGATAGATAAGAGAGGAGAGTGGGATTGACGGTCAAGGCAGGAGTGACTAGCAGATAAGGAAAGAACAAGTGACCAGGAAAGGAAGGGGCGACCGGACAAGATAAGAAGGAACTATTGATAGACGAGGAAGAGACGATTAACGAAAAATTCAAGAGGGGATCAACTAGCAGAAGCAAAAAAGGTATTGGGATGTAAAGACGTAACAATCGAAGGAAAGAGCGACTTATTATGGGACCAGCAAGTGAATTCAATTGGATGGCGTAGCAGAGTAATGAGTTTGAAAAGTTCATTGATTCAAAATAGAAAGAAAAGGTGTTACATATTTACACTGCCCGTAAAAGTGCCACAGCGTGATGCCTCAGCCCTCATAATAAGAAACGCCAGTATGTGAAAAAGCAAAAAAAAAAACCAAAAGAAAGGGTATGTAACTTTGCGTTTTTCTTTCGTTCTCTACTTGCGGTACCACATTCTGGTGATCTTGGTGTGTCTCATCTTCTTCTGCAGCTGGAAGATACCGAACATGAGCGCCTCAGCGGTGGGCGGGCAACCAGGGACGTAGATATCGACGGGGACGATACGGTCACAGCCACGGGTGACCGAGTAGCTGTAGTGGTAGTAACCGCCACCGTTGGCACATGAACCCATGGAAATAACCCAGCGAGGGTCGGGCATTTGATCGTAGACCTGACGAAGAGCGGGAGCCATCTTGTTGGTCAGGGTACCGGCGACAATCATGACATCGGACTGGCGAGGCGAGGCACGGAAAATGATACCCATGCGATCTTGGTCGTAACGTGGTGTGGAAAGGTGCATCATCTCGACGGCACAGCAGGCGAGACCGAAAGTCATGGGCCAGAGCGAACCTTGGCGAGCCCAGTTGGCGATTTGATCAAGGGTGGTACTGTGTAAAATGCATCAGCTTTCTGTCCTCCTGACTTTGCGAAACATCCAATTGACTGCCGAAACGTACAGTGCGTATTGCATAACACCCTGCTTGCCCTCCTGACTGGGCAGAGGCACCTCGCGGTGGACCTTGCCAGTAACGGCCTTCATGGGTGGCGGCGTGCCGGGGTTTCCTTGGACGAGACCGGGTCTCTCCATGGTGGCAGGTCTTTGAGACGAGTTGGAAATGAAGGCGACGGATGCGCGGTTGATGGGGAAGAGAGCGGCGGTAGGCTTGGCTATAACAATCACGCATTCTCAGCAATTGCCTCGATGGCCAAAGATGGAGCTGGGAGACATACCGCGCAGCGCCAGGGCCGTCGCAGAGCGGGTGGTTGAGAACATTGTCGTAGGGTATGTAGTCGAGAGAAAAAGGACAAGGAAACAGGCGTGAAGAGAGGAGGGTGGAGGCGGTTTTGTCGCCGCGTGCTGCTGCTACAAGAGGTAGGTACGGAGTACTTTGACAGTGGCGGACGATGATGCTTTGAGATGCCACACTCGAAAGCGGAAACGACGATGGTAAAAGCTGCCCTCTGATTGGCTGCTGACAACCTCTTTCGACCGCTACTCCGACTGGCCAGCCCCGACTTCACCTCCATCGCCCCATGCGAACACTGTTTATACTTCAACATTTATTTCAAAGAAGAAAAAATGGCAACAACGAAAACTCCTTCTATTGCTTGTATTGGAGTTGTAGGCAGACATGTGAGTATCGATCATCACATCCGATCTCGAATCTTTAGTATCATTGTCCCTGTCTGACTGCATCAAACAGAACAACCCTCTCCACATCTCTCTATTTCCAGCAGATGGAGAAAAAGAGGGAAGGAGCAGACTAGATTTCTCTTTCATGCTATCAACATGCCTCGACATCTTTGATGCTCGCATGCCCGAAAAGATGGTCGGCCAAGACTTTGGTCTATTACAAGCCATCGACGAGAGACTTGCCATGTATGGATGGCTGACCAACACGGGCATCAAATTCATCATCATAGTCGACATGGAAGGTCGACAGTCGCCTCTGACTGACACCAAAAACCCTCCTGTTCTCGGTCTCAAGAATTCTGACCTCACTCCTGTATGTTTCTTTCATGATATCTCGCACGTGGACCATTAATAACGTCTTATCATAAAAAGGCATTCCAAGCATTACAGAAATCATACATCAATCTCTTGAGGAACCCTTTTTACACACCGGATGACCACTCTCCACTTCGCGCCAATGCCCACCAACCCACTGCGTCCACGCAAATCACCAGTCGCAGGTTCATCAATGATGTCAACCAGATCGGTCGTACTTGGACCCCTTCCATCGCTTCACGATAGGATCGATTCAGTGTTTAAGGACGTGTACTGATCTCAATGAAGTATCACCGAGGATGTGCTCATCGCCGACGAGCTATTTGAAGCACAAAGACCGAGAGCACAAGTTGTTCCGCTTAACTACATTCATGGCTCTAAGAAATCTAGGACGTCGCTTAACATGCCGCCGTTGCCTCACATTAAGGCAGCCAGCGGTCTGCAGTGGTGGTCTTTTCCCACCTTAAGAGACATGCGACGCAGCCTGGCCAACCGTAGGTGCTGTGACCCATCATACCTTCGTTAGAAAAGGCTCGGCCATGCTATAGCTTCCATCGCTACAGTTGACTAAAAGACGAGGCACAAGCAGGAAGAAAACTACACGATCGTAGAGGCTGTGGAAGCATCAGATTACGGTGTATCAGGACAACCAAAGCAAACCGAAGACAGCACTACAATACATATAAGAGCTGATGAACGTCTCCTGCCTTGACTTAGACGGAGGTCGTGCTAGAAATAAAGATTGGTACGGTCATTTAGCTTGAAGAAAGCACGTGATCAATCCCGCGCCCAATGTCTCTGCTATCAGTTCGCAAATAACTAGCTATCGAACATATCTGCTGATTCTGAACGTGTGATATTGCAATGTCTTTTGTGAAATGTTAATTAAGAAGCTGTAATGAGTGACAGTCGGAAAGACCACAAAGTGGGGCACATTCTTGGAGCGTCAGAATGGATACCAAGCACGCCATGCTAAACATGCGTTCAACAAAAACATGGTCACCAATTTAGCCTGTTGCGCTTTCGGACTTTGTAGCCGACGGTCAACCTCAGATGATCAGCAACTATGTGATGTTCAAATGGTGAATACCTGTCATCTTGAATTGGTTTTGTAGTCCAGTGAACTTCTTCATGAATTAAAGTGACAACCGGACCTACAATCACAATCACATAGCACTCGACCGACCAACGCAGCAATCATGTCGACAGACCACGAACTCGACTCAAGAAAGTCGCTCCCATCCAGCGACATTGAGGCCCCCATCCTAGGCCTCGGAGTCTGCGTATCATCCAAATGCGAAGAATCGGTCCTCAAGGCTCTTCAAACGGGATACCGCCACATCGACACGGCCCAGATCTACTACAACGAACGCGAAACTGGCTCCGCGGTCAACACCTTCCTGTCCCAAACCCCATCCGTCAAACGCTCTGACATCTTCATCTGTTCAAAGTTATGGGAAACCGATTTGTCCAGAGCAGACATGCCCAGATCCTTTGACGAGTTGTGTAATGCAGGACCCTGGCCCTTGAACAGTCTTGAGGCCGGCCACACCACGTATTCGAGAAAGGCGGCTTTCGAAGGTGTGGAGAGGAGTCTGCAGACTGCGGGATTAGACTACTTTGACCTGTACTTGTTGCATAATCCTCGTCCCGGTTCTGCCGCTCGTCATGAGGCTTGGTTGGGACTGCAAGATGCGTTGAAGGCTGGAAAAGTCAAGGCGATCGGTGTGAGCAATTGGTCTCCTCGTCATATCGATGAGTTGATGGCGCATTCTGATGTCGAGGTTTTGCCTACGATGAATCAGGTTGAGTTTCATCCTTGGAACCAGCAGCGTGTTATTATGAAATATTGTCGTGAGAAGAATATTGCTGTAACCGCGTATTCGCCTCTGACACAAGGAAAGAGACTTGGGGATCCGGTTATTCAGAAGATTGCTTCGAGGGTCGGCAAAACGGCTGCTCAGGTCGTCTTGCGTTGGTGTTTGCAGATGGGTGTTATTGTCATTCCAAAGAGTGACAGAGAGGAACGCATCAAGGAGAATGCGGGCTTGTTTGGTTGGTCTCTTGATGAACAAGCGATGAAAGAGATTGAGAAGTTGGACGAGGGACAGAAGGGCAACCTTGGAGAGTGGGATCCATTCGCTTGGGAGTAAGAAGTCTCTGAAGCATCCAATATCTATTGTATATACTTCCAAGAATACAAGTATTTTACGAAGACCAATGAGACCCGGGATGTTCGTGTATTCTACCACTGAGGCTTGAAACATGCGTCAACTTTGGGCTGTGACTTAAGTTGATCTTGAGATTTATCATAGAACAAAGACATTCGTACGAAGTGGTATGCTCGAATAATAACAACCAGATGATGTGAGATAACCCAGTGCTATTAATATCCCATGTTGTTTCTTATCTCACTAAGACTTCAGTATTGGAACCTGAAATCAAGTCTTTTGTTTCCGTCCTTTTCTCTCTCGGTCTGATCCGCCTGATAGGCGACTTTGTCCCCAGCACTCATCACAGCCCACTCCTTCTCCTTACGCCTGTTCAGCCACTTGAGATACTCGCGCTGAGCCACAAAGGTTACCAACGACAGAGCACATATGGCCACCAAAACTTTATTGCCTCGGAAGTAATATGGCGCATCGTCGGCACGGTAGATCTGCGAAGAGATGATCGATCCTATCTGAACAATAACGTTGTAGGTTGCGGCAGATATGGCGCGTTTCTTGACATCGAAAGTATTTTCGCTTATCCAAGCGACGACGATGGGATGGAAGTCTGGATGATGGGTCAGCAAGGTTGCCTCTTCACTAGGGTGCATGAGAATATGCTTACAGGGGTAACCAGAGATTAGTGTAGAGATGGTGAAGCGTGGCCAACTATGGCCACCAGCTGGTAATGCCAACAATGCGATAAGCAAAGGCATGATAAAGAATTCGCCAAAGATACAGTGGAAAGTGCGCTCAAGGAAGTGGTTGCTACTCCATGCCAGTCCAAGCATAAGAATGATTTGAAGGACAGCTGATGGAATCGAAAGCATGTTTGAGTCGAAAGTCGAGAATCCAAGTCGTTTGAGCGTCAAAGACAAGTAACCAGAAACAGGTGCGGCAGGTATGTATGCGATGAGGCCTATCATATAAAGCCCCAATATACTTTTGTCCTTCCAAGTGTCGATAATATCCCGCATGGTTGCGGGCTCTTGAATGGCAGTCAGACCCTTGGCCGGATCGTCGCGAAGGATGCGATTGGTCATGATGACTTCCTCGCGTTCGGTAAACCAGGATTGTCGCCAGATAACACCTTTGGTATGGGTTGGAGAACGGGGTAGGTAGAAGTAACTGGCCAGGCCAATGATGAAAGTCAAAATACCCTCTAGCAAGAAGAGCCAAAACCTGAGAATGCGTTAAAAGAATTGCACAAACCCTGTCCGTGAATCAGATCGTACTCACCATCCAGGTCGTCCGGCCACTCCACGCATTTTCAAGATTCCAGCTGCGAGCAGAGCTGAGATGACACGGGCAATGTTCAACGTAGACCAGAAAGCAGCCAGCCGTACTGAAAGTTCAGTAGACTTGTAGAAGTACGAAGCAAACAGAATCGTTCCGGGAATGAAGCCTCCTTCGAACAACCCGATCAGCGCTCGAGTAACGTAGAATCCAGCCTTGCCAGTCATGAAAGCCTGGGCCCACGATACGGTACCCCAACCCATCATCATAAGTGGCAGGATTTGCTTGAAGCCATAACGCTTAATCAAGAGTTGTACGGGAAACTCTGCAAGAAGGAAGCAAACGAGCTGAACAGTTGTACCCTGACAGGTTTTAGCATGGCTTTCTTTGAAGTTATGGCCAAGCCTCTTCTTACATTGTTGTAATCGTTGGTGTCCAGTCCTAAGTCAGGGAGTAGGCCGTCGGTCAAAGCATTGCTGATGTTGCCTCTGAGGACGGTTAGCCAAAATGTTGTTCCGATCATGAAAGGAATGCGTACCTGTCGAGTTGGAGTCCAAAGAACATAAGACATATCCACGAAAGCAGATATAAATCAGCCTTTCGTACAACCTTGGCCTCTTCTTCAGACGTCCATTCAGCTAAAGGATCCCACCTATGTCCACCCTCATAGCTCTCATGAGGCCGGAGAGCGATGTGGTCTCTGCCAACTGAGCCAGTGGGCTTCAAGCTTGCCTCCTCAGTACTTGAAGGGTACAGTGCTGGCTTGATCTGCGTTTCGTCCATGTTGGCCCAGAGCTCGTGACGAATCTGTGGTGAAGGACGACTCAGGAATTCCTATCTCGATCGCTTTCTTTACGACCAGGCACTGAGCTCCTATTTAACCGATTTCAAGACAACGGAATGTCTTTTATGTTCACAATGCCCTACATGATGTGCTTGAAGATGAGGTGTGCTCGAAGCGAGCATGGCGGACTTGTCTAGAGCGTTTGCGGCGTCCAATTTCGATTTTAATGATCCTCCTACGAGTACTAGCACCGTATTGGCATATCACTTAGCCAAGTGTAGTACTCTTCTACCATGTAACATAAAAGTACCTCGGCTGGTATGGTAAAATGGTAGGTAATGAGGGGCACAGCCATGTCTTGGCGCGTATCTTCGCCATACAAATCATGAATGGCGACATCCAAGAAACCCCACCCACGACTTTGCGTGATCGTCAACAACTGGCAGTAACGGACTTCTCGCCAATGGGTCGGTGAGACTCTGCTTTGGTATAACCAAGCTTTGCCGTATCGCTTGGACACACCTATTCCGGGTGGTTGAGAGCATTATGTGCTCCAGGATCATCTTTCATCACACTACCGGCTATTGAAATCAGGATAGCAAGCGGGGCACTGTTTACCTACATATCTTTGTAACAGTAATCGACAGAAAGTTCTGTACTCTATAAGACACTTCCGTCCATATTACTTCAGTGAAGAGTCGACTTGACTTATCGTCGTAACGCTATCCGTTCAGATTGTATACCATACCTACATTCGAAGATGCCAGGAAACATCATACCAGAACTAGCCGACGTCTCTGCGCCAGTTGAGGCTCGCTCACGTCTTTCGAAGCCTTTGGAATACTCTGGTCTGCTGGAATCGTTCAAGAGCTCTGATCTTACACCGGTCATTGGTAGAGAGTACCACGGACTGCAGGTTGTAGACGTGTTAGACGCAAAGAACAGTGATGCTATCATCCGCGACCTTGCTGCGACTGGTAGGTTCCAAGCACACAATGCTCAAAAGCCGATAGTTGACAAATGGCAGTATCTCAACGAGGCGTTGTCTTCTTGCGCAACCAAGATGTTACGCCAATCCAGATGCGTACTTTCATGGAGCGACTGACCGAGCTCTCTGGTTGTGTAAGCACAAATGCTACCATGGAATTCAGAAGAAATCAGTGCTGATGACCTACGACATCTAGCCCGAATCATCCACACTCCACGTTCATCCCTTGACGGAAGAAGGAAGCGAGCTTGGCGACCAGATCAGTGTCATTAGTTCGGAGAAGCAAAAGAAAGGTGGAGGCCTCACACACCAGCTCAGCGATACCAGCCGGTTCGCAAGCGTAGGATGGCACAGCGATATCACTTTCGAGCCAGTGCCGTCAGACTATGCCATGTTGAAAATACATACTTTACCTGAGACTGGCGGTGATACGGTGAGTCTATACTTAGCCAGTCAACGAGTTCCGCAATCCTGATAGTTTCGAAGCTTTGGGCGTCGGGATATGAGGTTTACAATCGCCTGTCACCAGCCATGGCGAATCTGCTGGAAGGATTGACTGCAACCCACGAGGCGAAGTTCTTCCACGAGGAGGCAGCCAGGCTCGGCAACCCCCTTCGTACGACCATTCGTGGCTCTCCCCTAAATCAGGGACCGGCACTAGAAGCTGTACATCCCGTGATCCGTACGAACCCGGTTACGGGATGGAAGAGCGTCTACGTGAACAGAGGGTTCACCCGTAGGATCAACGGTGTGACCAAGGATGAGTCGGACTTGCTGCTCCAATATCTGTTTAGTGTAAGCAACCCTCCCTGTTTCTCATGAAGGCCCGGATTGCGCAACTCTAACGCCATATTCTCAAACAGCTCATCACCCAGAACCACGACGTCCAGGTCCGGTTCAAGTGGAACAAAAATGATCTTGCGATTTGGGACAACCGATGCACTTGGTAAGTACACATGAACTCCAAACAGCAGGATTGCGAAACTTAACGAGCTTATAGGCATACCGCTACCTACGATTATGACGCCGCAAGAGCAGGCGACCGCGTCTGCTCTCTAGGCGAGAAGCCATACCTGGATTCTGCTTCAACAAGTCGACAAGAGGCATTGCGCTCGTCATGAACACATTACGATATCATATCCAGAGGGTTTCGTAGCAGGTTGTTCGAGGTGGAATGGACGGAAATATCTGGCTGTGAAACCGAGCGATTTTGTGATGCGACAACGAATCACGTGATTATAGTAGAGGATGTGAATATTGAAAACATTATTGGATTAACGCTATTTCCTAGACATCAGAAGACAGTATAAGATAATAATTTGATGTTGAAACATGGTCAATTCTGAACTGCTACCTTTTTGACTATCTGGTACCATGTTGACAGCTTTAGCACAGTAAAATTTGAATGCAGTACTCGTACAACAATGAATCAGAGATCAAGTAAATGGCTTTTGATATCGTCTATGGACAACTAGGCGACCGTATTTGAGTGGTTGTTTTATTTACATATATCCGGCAATGGAGCCAGTACGCTTGTAGATTGGTGTGGTTCCAGTAAAGTTACCACTCTGAGTGGTAAAATCACCACCTTCACTCAAAGAAGAAATACGGCCAAGCATCAATTCGATTGAACGGTAGGCTGCACCTGGTGCATAACCTGGCAGCTCGTGTCCCGCAAGTTGAACTTGGTAGAAGGTCAAACCGCGCTCTGTGCCCCAGTACCCAACATGGCCGGCTCCAGCAAGTGCGCCGCCGTTGTATTCTGGATGGTATGGAGCATAAAAGTCGTTACCAGGATAGCACTGGAGACCTTGGAGACCGTTCCAAGTCATGTTCTGTTCATGCTGTTAGCCTTCTTCTCTTTGAAGTGTGGGATATCGAGATCTAGTAATCGTACCTGGATTGCCAGGAGAGTGCCGTTGGTTGACAGAAGCATGTCAAGGTTACCGGATCCAATGATAACATTGTTTGTAGTTTCAATGACGCGTTGCAAAACACCATCGTTAGCAGGGCCGATACTGGTATCGCTCAGCGATTGGTTGTTTGTGGCTCCGCCGAAGACGTTGGTGCTCGAGCACTGTTGCCAGTTGGTACCGACAGGTGCGTTGATGGCAGCCTGAACATCCGATCTGTTGAAGTAGACAACCTCACCCGGGGGAATATAGTCGCCCACATTGACACCACCCAGAACTGACCACGGGTGAGGACAGGTCTCAGTGATGTGGTAGATGTTGAAGCAGGGGTTGACCTCAAGAATAGCCTCGTAAACTGAATCGAACATGTCGCAGGTGTAATTAGGGCTTGCATAGGGATCGGGCAGCATTGGGAAGGGCTCTTGGGGAGGCGGGAATTGGAGATATTTGTCAAGGAATTGAGTATAGCCACATTCATCAGCACGCTTGTGGATTCTCTCGAGGAATGAGCTGTTAAGATAGATCAGGTTCTCCCAATAGTCAACGTAAGGAACGATGACAGCCTGCTGCTGGACGGTGTCGTCTCCGATGATTGGGTCGTTGATGGCGATACCTTTAAGGTTGTAATAAGTTGAGTCATTGGCAGTGATGAAGGCATCTGCGATGTATGGGACGTAAAATCCAGCATAACTTTCACCAGTGAGGTATACTTTGTAGTTTTGCAGACCAAAGGCGTCAACGAATTGCTTGTAGAAGCCGATAAACTCGAGACCCAGCTCCACTTCATTAGTGATGTTGGGAACTCCTTGAGAGAAACCAACGCCAACGGGCTGTTCAACCCATAGCATGTTGGTAAGATTGACCCATGTATACGGGTTCTGTACAGGATCCAGAGTGCCGGCTTCCCATGTGAAGGGGCCGTTTTCGGTGAGCAAACCGCTGAGGGAAGAACATCCAGGACCACCGTTGAACCAAATGGCAATCTCCTCGGTAGCATTCGCATTGGTAGAAGGGAAGAACTTGATGAAGGTACAGTTAGCATGTTTTCATAAAGCAAAAGGATATAGGACGTCAAGGTCTTGAAAGTGTTTAAGTCAAGTCCCACCCTGGACGACAATATGCACAGAACACATCATTCTCTTCGATCTGCAAACCCGATTTACGTACCCAGAAGAATAGCTCGCGTGTTTCGTTAAGTGCACCAGAGATGGGCAACAAGCCGGCATAAGACTCGCCAATATCAAAGGGAACGTCTGGTATAGCCGAGCCGTTGACAACAAACTCTATCTTATGATTAGTCTTTGAGTATATATGCTTCAGGGTGGGATTATTTACTCTCAGTTGCATTGTTCAGGTACGGTGATGCCCTCTTCTGCAATCTTGGGTTCTCGAAGGGCTTGTTCAAGGTCCTCTTCTCGATGATAGGAGCCTTATTCTCGGCCCGCTTGAAGACATTGGCACCAGTCGAGGCAGTAGCAATGGTGGCAGACAGGCCCAGGAGGGCTGTCAGGTGTGAAAGAGAGAAACGCATGTCTGTGAATGCCAAGCAATGGAATGCACAAGCAAAGCAAGACTGAAGCAGGCGGCGTTCAGAAGAGTTTTATATGCCTTGGGCTGGACAGATGATATCAATTCAGCGGCACGCATTGCTGATAGGTAGTCCGCTTTGCCATTGTTCAGAGTTTACTATGGTAGTATGATCTGCACCTGGTTTAGGCAGGTCGTATTTGACCAGTCAGTGATCGTCATACATTAGAGTGAACATAGCGGGGGAAATGGAAGCGAGACGGGCGCTGATATGACTTGTCTCGTGACGAATTTGATAGGAAGCAGGCAAAGTGTTCAAGGATGCTGGCATTTAGCGTGATTGCAAGAGAAGGAATGCTCAGTGTGCATATCGATGTGCAAGATTTCTTGGAAGACATTGGCTTGTCAGAGCTAAGAAGAGCTTATGTATGCAACAAGCACGCACTACCTTAAGCTGCCCTATGAAATGAATTACTGTCATGGTTGCGTGGTGGGAGAGAGGATGGCCAGTGCCTGAGCACCTTCCTGAATTGACGTTGGCGATGTGGATCGTATGTGGAGTATTGTAGGTTTGCGGAGGGCGATAAACTTATCTCTCCAGCATTCCGGTCCACTTGATTGGATCTGGTTACTCTTACAGTACCTACGCGAGAGGCTCGTAAATGATCGTGAGGCACGCAAGAGCATATGAAGATATACCGTATGTATGTACCTACCTGCTTACCATAGTCTCTGCAAAGAGACGGGGAAGAGTGCTGGCCGTGTCGCAGCCACCGAGTCTGCACGTCTCAAGGCTCCGAAACTCGAGAGTGATAGATAGCACTGTGTTCTACCTCGCTACACATGTCGCGAAAAAGAAACATGAGTCTGAGATTCGCCAGCACACCTGTGCGAGTCGATGGAGCAAGCAAGACAAATGGTTCTGTCCAAGCCTTGAAAGGCTGGAACCTGATCGATTGAAATTGGCCATGACGCCATAGCCTCAGCCATGCACATGTGCGTCAGTTCCAGGTCTCTCAACACATTTTGTTTTGCAATGTTTGTTCATTCTGGTTAGCACTCGGCTTAGCGATATCAATCAGAACAAGGACCTCATTAGAGCAGAGATGAAGTTGTCACAGATAGTCTCTGCTGCAGTTGTAGTGGCCGGTCTGACGACAGCCGCGCCTCGGCGGGCCATGACAGACCAGGTCCAACTCAGCGATCATGTGAAAGCGACATCTGAAATAGGCGTCGGCCACTTCAGTGAATGGAGCCGCCAGACCAAGAAGGAGTTTCTGATCGACTGGCAGGCCGGCAGAATGTCCGAGTGGACTCTGGTCCAGGGCAACGAGGGCGGTGACTTGGACAGCATGACAGCAGCTCTCACCTGGGCCTACCACCTCGAGCACTCGACCCAGAACACTTCCAACCCCATCAGAGCTGTCGCCTTGCTGCAGACCCCGACCGATGCTCTGGACCTCCGTCCCGAGAACAAAGTGGCCCTCGATAATTCGCAGATGAGCAGTGGCCATTCCGATCTTCTTACCATTGACGAACTGCCCGAGGACCCCGAAACCCTTAGCCGCAAGATCCGAGGAATCGTCCTGGTAGACCATCCTAAACCTTTACGCAAATGGAACAAGGCCAAAATCCTGAGCATCTTCGATCATCACGCTGATCGCGGCGTTGCAAAGGACGCCGAGCCGCGTATCTTCGAGAAAGTCGCCAGTTGTACCACTGTCGTCGCGAGACAGATGCTCGACGAACTCGAGGCCTTGCCTGAAGAGTATCACATGCCACACGAATTGTTAGAGATGATCCTGAGCGCCATTGCCATCGACTCCAAGGGACTCAAAAAGAGCAAGGCTACAGATCAAGACCGCCAAACAGCCAAGCGTATCCTAAAACGCAGCAATTGGCGCAAACGCGACTTGGAAGATGTCATGGAGGATCTTGAAGATGAGCTCAAGGAAGCCAAGAATGATTTGGACCATCTCAACCTCCGCGACCTGCTACGGAGAGACTGGAAGGGTGATTTGGTTGATACTCCTTCACCTCGCACACCTACTGTCAATCTTGGTTTTGCCTCTATTCCCTACTCCATGGATGAGCAGATCAAGAAAACAGAATTCTCCGAGCTTTTTGATTGGTTTGCCGTTGAAGCTGCTTGGACAGCTGAAATTGGTGTTGACATCAGTCTCAGTCTGAACAAGTACAAGATCCGTGATGACAAGGGCAAAAAGCAGAAGATCAGAGAAATCGTACTTGTTGTCCGTGACAACGTGCGCATCGACGAAGACCAAGCCGATAGTTTGTTCCAGACGGTTGTTGATGCCATTGAACAGGACAAAGGTCTTGATGTCAAGCCCTGGCACAGAGCCGATGAGCTCAGAGACAGAAGAATGGTCTGGGTTCAAGGCAAAGATTCAGATGCCGGCAGAAAAGTCATCAGACCTCTTGTCGAGAAGGCTGTCGAAGCTTGGGATATGCTCGACTAGATTCTTCTATAATAGACCAATTCTAACATAATAATACATGGCGTCGCTCTTTTTCCAACACACTTTGGTCATTCCACCTTGACATTAGATGGAGTTTTCCCCTTTTAGCCACGCCCTTACATGAATAGTTTCCGCGTCGACGACTTCTAGTCCCCTGTCGCATACACAGCATAACCTGCAGGGTATCCACTATCGACTGTCATAACAACGCCCGTGTTACATCAACAGAACACCCCCAATGTATAACTAAGCCCGCAACCGGCCGCCTACTGGGCAGATTTGTTTCCCCACGTATCATTCCGCGAAAAATCAGACCATGTCAACATCATTGAAAGCACAAGTCGTAGAAGTTAAGAGATTGGTAGAGATAGCTACCCTGACGCGGAGAGTCCGTGTATGTTGGAGGCTGCAATTGAATTGGGGGTGCCCCTATATCTTCCTGTACTAACCTTTTTCACCACATCCGAAGGATTCGAAGCGCTCATTCTTTGTTGATAGACGCTACCACTTCTAGGCACCAGGATAACGTCCATTGAATATAACCTTCTTGTTCGAACCTATGTAGATCGTGTATCCATCAATCATATACACACAAATACCTTGATACCGAATCTATTCGTCCAATTCTCCTCTTCGACACTTGGTTAAACAATCTTGTCTTCCGTATCCAAATCATGAAGCTCTCGTCGATCTACGCCGGCCTCTTGGCCACCACCTTCGCTGGTCTGGGCATGGCAACGATCACGATCAATCAAGATATACCCACCTCATTCGTCGGAGACAAATTGGACCTACATTTTGAAACGTCTCATTACTACGTAATATGCAGCAACATCCTCACTTTCGTTACAAAAATACTAACACGGCCAATCTCAGAGCAACATCAGACTCGAATGCGTAAGACGAGACAAGGATTCGGATGGCAAGGGTTTGGATGAATGGACGCCATACAAGACGATCTTCAAGAACAGAGTCTTTGGACAAGGCAATCATACTTACACTGTAGTCGTACCCAACCTTCGATCTTACAGGTCAGTGGACCATAAATCCTCTTCCACTTCTTCCATTGCTTTTGTATACTAAATCTTCTCTTGCAACAGTGAATACGCTTTCTGGATCCACGGATATGACTACGCCAACCAGACGAACTGGTTCACTGTCAGAGGTTATCACAACGATATTCACAAGCACCTTTCTACAGGCCAAATCATTGGTGTGACTATTGGCGTCACAGTCACAGTCACGTTGTGTGTGGTTGCCGCTTTAATCGTCCTGGCCATCAGACATTCGCGCAACCACAAGCATAAGTACTCGAAGATCATGCTGGCCGCTGACGAGGACCTGAGAGATTCCTTGGCGGGAGGTCCTGAAATGATGAGACAGTCCTCGGACACGATGGGCGAGTCTTCGGAATTGATGGGAGAGTACTCGGAGAGTCCTCGAGTGTCTACGGAAACGGCGAGACCGTCTTCGGAAACGGCAAAGGACTCTTTAGACACGAACATGGATTTCTTGCGCAAGTCGATGTCTCTTGATAAGGGAAGATTGGTCTGAAAATGCTTCGATGAACACTGATCATGCTTGTCATGCCTGTCATGCTTGTCATGCCTGTCATGCTTGTCATGCCTGTCATGCTTGTCATGCCTGTCATGCTTGTCATGCCTGTCATG